>MU226923.1:1036813-1069973 GCA_018584345.1 Thuja plicata | reverse complement strand
TAATACATGTTGATTAATAATAATATAATATATATGTTATATTATTATTAATCATATGAAATTTAATATTCAATATTAAATTATTATATTATTCTTAATTAATAATTGATTGATGAAACATTATAAGATTGATTAAATTATAATTAATGGGAAGAGGCATGTCCTTTCTTATAAATAATAATGAATAGACATGTCCCATGAAGGGACATGTCTCTCCTAGCCTCATTCCCAATATAAATGAAAGATAGATTGTTGCATTTGGAAAACACATAAAAACATAGTGTAATTACATTTGCAGCTATCCTAAAAACTTAACACCATCTCTTGGTGTAATCAATTCGTCACTTAGCCAACAAGAGGTAGGAACGTCCAACTAGGACCAAATCCATCTCTTGGGGTAATTGTTGTTGGGTAAAATGTATTTAGTTTGTACGGGGTTATGTTGTTAGTGTAACCGAGGGATAGGTAGTTATACGGGTTGCGACGGTAGGCCTCACACCCCCTCTGGTCTTTATATTGTACTCTCTCGATGGTATCGGGAGCATGGTTATCTTGTATGAACTTACATGGTATTAATGAAAGCATTGGCAATTCTCTGATATTGTGTTATTTCCATTATACTACATTCTCTGTTATGCATTAACTCTCTTTACCCCGTAGTGGTAAACATCTGGCGCCGTTGCCGTAATAAATCAGGATAAAACTGGGTGTGGCGAAGAGTGAATGGCGTATGAAGGACAATGGGCATACCTCTAGAGGACGGTAGCAATAGGGAGGACGACAAATTAGAAGAACTGTTCGAGGGAGAATGTGCGTTGACCTCAGACTTTGTGGCTCTCTTATAGGCAGCCGTAGAGACTCACGTATGGAGGGAAGCCGAAAGGGAAGAAGTCCCTAAAGGTGCCATGTGGGATGCCCTCGGAGTTAGCCCTGCGGTCACTCGGTTGATGACTCAGCTCCCTAGGCTGTTGGCACAGACATCCCTCGCCCTGCGTAACCGACGGGAGGAGATCGATCGAGAACAACGCCGTCAACAGATCCTTCGTAACTACGAGGAAAATTGCCGTTGAGAACAAGAACGCGATGAAAACCGTTGAAGGCAAAACAATAATTGAGCCTTCTGGAGAGAAATAGAAATATAAGAGAGCACCAAAGTTGTTACGATTCTGTCATAATGATGGCACGTATTGTGTAACACAAGTGATGAATTAATAAAATATTGGTGTTCTTATTTATATTGTGTAATTTCATTTTCACGCGCAAAAGAAGGAATTGATGCCAAATTTGTTAAATAAAGATAAAAGTAGAAAGGAATTTGTAAACGAGTGTGAAGCTATCCAGAGGACTTTAGCCCTACAACAACAGGCGGAACGCAGGAGACAACTAAGAAGGATTGCCGAAGGGCTACCCAGGGAAGGGTTGGTAGAAGGCAGTCAAGTTGGTGTCACTGTGAGCGAAGCCGAAGGGGAACAATACGGTGGAGAAGAACACCACTAGGCACACGGTAGGGAGGAACACTGCCAGGAGTACGACAGAGACGACTTGATCAAAGAAACTTGAAACTATTTCGGGAATTTAACCCTTACTCCATGTACTGCAGCAAGAGCCCGAGGGAACGGAGGGGAAGAGGCCAGAGACAGGAACGTCGAGGATACTAGTGCAGTCGGAGGTGTCGGAGGGACATCGGGGCAGGATAGTCAAAACATCCCGTCAGGCTCCAACCCACCTAGTTCGGGAACGCAACCAACCAGAAGCAACCCAGGTAGTTGAAGGATGGCATCACAAAAGCAGAAATTACCAAAGTTTAATGGCGACGGGAAGGAGGATCCCGTGAGACATTGGCATGCCCGTGAAACGATTTGGTCGGCAATTGGAGTAAATGACAAGGATGAATGGGTCCAACAATTCCCAGCAACCCTACGCGGAGTCACCATTGATTGGTACTCTGATATGGACAAAATGAAGGTTAATACCTGGAACAATCTGAGAAAAAAATTTCAGAATGAAATCCGCCTGCTTCGAGATGACAATGAAATAGTAGTAGAAATATATAGTATGAAGCAAGGAAAGATGGAGACGGTGAGGACCTACAAGCGGAGGCTAAAAGAACCGCTGGGGAAGATGGACAACCAGCCAACCGATGGTCTGAAGAAGAGATGGTTCATTGAAGGATTGAAGCCTTCCCTGAAGAAGATGAAAATAGTACCCCCCACGTTGTGCGCTGACGCCTACGATAGGGCCATGGATCTGGAAAGCGAGGATAAAACCTCCAAGAAAAAGAGAAGCAAGTCATCATCCGGGAGCGATGACTCATCGGAGGAAAACGACGGCGAGGAGTCAAATAAGAAAGTACACGCTCTCCAGAAAGATATGGAAAGAATGATGAAAGAATTCAAAACAATGAAGGGGAGTGCAGGTAGAAGTGATGAGGGGGAGATGTGGTGCACTGATTGCAAGGGGAATGGCCACAGGAAGGGTTCGTGTCCTAGGAAAGCATTTTGTGATATTTGCCAAGTTAAGGGTCATTCCACCAAGGAATGCCCATATAATATGAAAACAAAGAACCAGCAAGTGCTCTTCACACAGGAGCAACATCCACATCTGGGGCAACAAGCACCTCCCAGCAGACAAACAATAATGCATCATCTAGCGGGTTCCAAAACAACCGGTGAGGAGGGAGAGGGAATAATAACAACAGTAATACAAGTCGGATACAATATGGTGCCAAGGGACGACCGATGATCCAGTGTCGAGTGTGCAACCAATGGGGTCATTTCGCCCAAGACTGTCAAAAGGGAGACACACCACAAAAGTTGTGTCGATGGTGCGGCCCTGGAGACCATGAAGATGCCAACTGCCCAAAACCTGACGTCAACTTTCTAAACATCGAAGGAAGCATGGGCGAAAAAGAAGTCTTGGTCGTCACTCGTGCACAAACGAAACATGCCACATACCTCGACCCTCGTATTGAGAAGCAGAGGGTACGGGAGGCCAGAGAGGAAATTGAGAAGGCAATGAAAGCACGGAAGGAAACCCATGAGATGGTTGGCACTTCTGGTGAGACGGAAGGGGAACAAAATATACTAAGGCAAATACTACACATGGAGGTACCCCTGAAAGTCCAGGACCGCCTCCACACGATGCCTAAGCTATGGATGGCATTACTAAACACCTTCTCCGTGCAACCAAGCACCACACAACGTGCGGAAATTATCGGCGGGTCCGCAATGGACCCCATGTTGCTGTCAGTGAATAGTGGCCGACACCCTGCGGTGGTGGAATTGGGCATCCTCGGCACTATCTTGGCGGATACCATCGTGTACGGTGGGTCAGGGGTAAATGTACTCCCGGAAGAAACATGGAAGAAACTCGGGAAACCAACCTTGTGGCCCCCAACATTCAATCTACTCGGTGCAGACCAACAGGGAATCAAACCCCTTGGTACTTTGATGGCGCAACAAGGAATCAAACCCCTTGGTACTTTGATGGCGCAACAGGTCACCATCGACACACAATCGTTCGTGTTGGACTTTGTCGCGATTCCCCTCAAGAAGGGCTATGATGCCATCCTTGGCAGAGGGTGGCTGGTGGCAGCAAAGGCAAATCACAATTGGAAGAGAAACACACTCTCGACGGAAAGCGGAGGATGGAAGTATGTCATCGACCTCCGTACCCAAATGGTGAGTGAAGAGATGGCGTCTTCCTCAGACTCCGAGTCCGACGGGGAGCATGACTGACGGGATGAGGGAAGACAACGAATGGAGCCTAATACTGAAGGTGTCTTAGAATTGGGGGAATGTTCCGAGGATGAGACAAGTTCAATGAATGGACTCTTCCACTGGCAGAAGGAAGATTACGATCTGTTTCACAATTATATGCTGGGGGTAGAGGAGATCGAACCAGCATCAGAGAGAATCGTTTCCGCCAGAGTACGGGGAGTACAAGGAAGGGGAAGCTTGTGTGAAAGAAACCCCAGCCCACAAGTTTGATACATAGAAGCCAATAAAGTATGAAGAACCTTCACTACAGATCACAAATCTTGGGGATGAGGCAAATCCTCGCAACATACTGGTAGGGGACGATTGGAATCCCGTATTAAAAGCTGCCGCATTTAAATTTTTTACAGAATACAAGGATGTCTTTGCATGGACCTATAAGGACCTCAAGGGTGTACCACTGCAACTGTGTGTGCACCACATTCCCCTTGTACCTGGAGCTATACCCATACGGAAGAGGCCGTACAAAATGAACAAAAATTATGCAGCGAGGGTGAATGAGGAGATCAAACGAATGTTTGAGGCAGGAATTATCTTCAGAGTACAAACGAGCGAATGGGTGTCCCCGGTTGTAATTTCGTTAAAAAAGGAGGCCAATCAGATTAGAATTTGTGTTGATTTCAGGTGTCTTAACGTCGTCACTGTGGAGGACCCATTTCTTATTCCATTCATGGATACTATTTTAGAAGAGGTTGCTGAACATGAGATGTATTCATTTATGGATGGGTTCTCGGGATATAACCAAATATCTATTGCCGAGGAGGAAAAATTAAAGACAACTTTCGTGGTGGAGGATGGAGTGTATGCATATAACCGGATGCCCTTCGGCGTGTGCAATGCACCCGCAACCTTCCGGCGGATAATCTTGCACATCTTCGATAAGATGTCGGTAGGTAATTTCAGGGCCTTCCTCGACGACTGGTCGATTTTTAGTGGGCAAGAGACACACTTGGAAGCCCTTCGGGAATGCATGGAGAGGTGCCAGAGAGCAAGGTTGGCACTCAACCCGAAGAAATACAGGTTCATGGTCCCATAGGGGAAACTGTTAGGACACATTGTATGCAAGGCAGGCTTGAAGACGAACACTAACAAGGTTCGGGTAATCGTGGAGGTGGAGCCTCCCACAAATGTCACTGGGGTAAAATCATTTTTGGGTCACATAGGCTACTACCGGCGGTTCATAAAGAATTTTCTCAAGTCTCATACCCTCTCAACATATTGACACGCAAGGGGGAACCCTATATTTGGGGAACGGAACAGGATGCCTCATTCGGGGAACTGAAGACAAGATTAGTAGGAGCGCCAATTCTGGTATACCCGAATTGGGACAAGGAATTCCACGTTCATGTGGATGCATCAAATTTTGCGATTGGGGCAACTTTGGCTCAGGTGGGCGATCACAACCTTGACCACCCTATCTACTTCTCTAGCAGACTATTGTTGAGGGCAGAGAAAAACTGTAGCACGACGGAGCGGAAGGAGCTTGGGATGGTGTACGCAGTTCAAAAGTTCCGACACTACTTGTTGGCAACACCATTCACATTTTACGTAGACCACCAGGCGCTGATGTACTTGGTGAATAAACCACTTATACAAGGGAGGGTGAGCAGGTGGTTGTTGTTGCTACAAGAATTTACCTTCACTATCATAGTGCGGCCGGGAAAAAGCCATGTGATCGCCAACCAACTCTCTCGGATTAGGTCCGGAGAGCCGCCCGAGGGAGTGAATGATGACTTCCCCGATGCCCACTTGTTTCACATTGCCATCATACCGGAGTACCGGGGAGTACTTGCCTACCTCGTAGTTTCCCACGGGTATGACACTAGGCGAAAGACGAAAGCTAGTGCTGAGAAGCCGAACATTTCAATTGATCAATTGGCTGCTCTACAAAATGGGGCCCAATCAAGTACTTAGAAGATGCGTTATGGAGGAAGAAGTCCAGAGCGTCCTGCGAGAAGCGCACAAGGGACCAACATGCGGACATATGGGACTGGATACAACGACACGGAAAGTGTTCCTTGTCGGACTGTGGTGGCCAACTCTGTACAACGACGCCAGGGAGTGGGTCGTGAGTTGCGATACTTGTCAAAGAGTGGGGAGACCACTATAGAGAGACTTCATGCCACTGAATCCTTCTCACGCACAGGAACTTTTTGAACGATGGGGGTTGGATTTTGTTGGACCTCTGAAGACAAGCAGGACTCAAAGGTGTCGGTACATCGTGGTGGCGACATAGTACCTAACAAAGTGGGTGGAGGCAAGGGCCTTGTCGGACAACTCTGCAGTAAGTACTGCGAGGTTCATTTATGAGCAAATCATTACAAGGTACAACATTCCCATTAAGTTGACCAACGACAAAGGTCATTTCGTAAATCATGTCATCCAACTGTTGACGACGAAATTCAAAATCTTGCACTCCTTGTCCAATCCGTATTACCCTTGAGCCAATGGTCAGGCGGAGGCCACAAACAAGATACTCATGTCTGTGATTTATAAGTCCTGTGGGGTGGAGCAAGAGGATTGGGAAGAAAAATTACCCTTCGTGTTGTGGGCTTACCGAACAACATATAAGGTAACAACCGAATAGACACCCTTCCAGTTGATTTACGGACATGAAGCAATTGTCCCCGTGGAGTTTATGGTGCCAAGTTTAAGAATAGCAATTGAGAATAGGCTGGGAGATATGGAGAGCCTTCAGGAGAGATTGTACAGTATGAACAAGCTGGATGAGCATTGGATGGTGGCGCAGTGGGCTACGAAGGTCGCGCAATTGAAGCAGAAGGCCTGGCATGACAAGCATCTCATGCGAGTCCGCTTCACTCCGGGACAACAGGTATTAAAGTACAATGGAAAGAACGAGATCAAGCCCAGAAAGTTTAAAGTGAAGTGGCTGGGGTTGTACAGCTATACAGAGTCCGGGAGGTCGACGACAATGGGGAAATCAAATTATGGACACTAGACGGAAAGGAAGTCCACGATGCAGTGAACGGGTCCAAGTTATAGCCATACCAGGAAAGGCGATGAAGAGACGACCCAGCTCACGCCTGCGAGCCCAACTAGGTGACAAATAATCCAAATTCTTTAAAAAAAAAATTTGAAAAAAAAGAACTCAGCGATTGTACTACTCTGTACGGTGGGCCAACATATGGTTGACTTTCAACGGATGTTTATAAACATCGTAGGGCTCCAAAGACAATCATTCAGACTGTACACAAACACCGTACGACCCCATAGACAACCATTCAGACCGTACACCGTATGGGCGCAAAGAATTGGAGGTGCAACAGACCGTACACCGTATAGACGTAAGGAATTGGAGGTACAACAGAGCGTACACCGAACGGATAAAAGGAAGTGGAGGTGCAATTGCTGACCGTACATCGTACAAAAAGGATAGTTTTAAAAGCCGGTCGTACGCCGTATGGTATAATGAAATGTGCCAAACCGGGTATTTTCCCAAATTACCTCAAAAGATTTAAATAAATACATTCATGCAAATAAACCATTGATTCACAACAAATAACCCGCAATATGTTCCAATAAAACCCTCAGCAAATATTATTGCATTATACAACAGCAATACAATAACAATGGGATTTCAACAATCCAAAATCTGAACTACAATATTCAACAGTAATATCAAATGACAAGGACCTGGAAGTGCAATGGTGAACTTTGCGCGAATCCACCTCAGAGATGAACTGGGTTTCCGTCCAATCCACCGAGAAATCCTGAAGGTTTTTATCCTCAGGTTTCAGAATCGAAAGCTGGAAGCTCTTTGGATTCTCCAAGAGAAAATGAATTCATAAACTAAGCATATCTCAAATGAGTCTCCATTCCTTCTTTTAAAGCAACAACTGTGACTCTTCAGTTTCCCTTCTTTGTCTTTTCATATTCCCATTTTTGTCACTTTAAAGTAATACATCCATTTAATAATAAAGTGACATAATAGTAAAGTATGAAATCTTCTGGCATTAAAATGGATGACCAAACGAACTCGGAAAATGACGCGTGATAGCTTGCCGGAAAGCTCTCGGTGATACGCTCCAAGTCCAATACTGAAATGCCATGAAGACTGAACTCTGTCGACTTACTATAAATATTAAGTATCTGGAAACCCTGCAGAAACTACTTTGATTGGTCTGAAACTGGAATTCCCTAGGCCAAATATCATACTGACCCCAGTCAAGCCCTGGTTAGCCTATCGGGCCAAGATAAAATGGCTAACGATGCAACAGAAATAGTGTGCCCCAAAAAGGGGACATTACAAATCCTCCCTTCTCGGAGATTGCTTGCCCTCAAGCAATCAGTATCTGCACGCTGTGCACACAATGCCTGGATCCCATACCAACCTCAAGGAAGCTGCTCCACGGTCCACCAATCTGTTGTGCCAAACTGACATAAACAGCAAGTCCAGACTTGTGAAGCCACTCATCAAGACCACACAACAACAATGCATCAATCATACTAATGTAGGGATCCCAAATCACCCCATGTGCCTGATCAGTCGAAGCAACTTGCCCTGTGCTGCCATCATCTGTGAGAAGATCCTCAATCCAATTGAGAGCCTCACTCCAACTAAGACCACAAGCACTACTAAGGTCAAATGAAGGTGGGAACCTAACATTATGCCAACCAGCTCCCTGAATTATCGCTAACCAGGAGAAAGTTCCTCCTGGGTCCCACAAACAAAAGGGCCACCCATCTCCCCAGCTGACTGAAATATCCTGTCGATCCATGCCAATAATGAGTGAATTGACCAAAACGTCCAATTGCCACAACACTGTCCCTCTAATATGTGGCCCAAACCGGAAACTGTACTGAAGAAGCAAACTACCAAAACTGCAGGACATGACTTCCTTCGTCATGAAGGGAAGTGTATCAAACCTACCATCCATCCCATACTGAATAGACTCTACCCAAATGTCATCATCATGTTCAAAATTTGTGATGATAGAGTTATCATAGGCACTAGATGAATCGGTACGGTAATGTGGTTGAGTCCCAGTTGTGTGAAGAGGGGAACAAATCGAGGGATACTCATCAACACTGTCTTCTCTCCTTAGGTATCCCTTGGTCATACTGATAACCAAGTCTCTTTCCAAGGCTGATTTGTAATCAGCATTATGTCCATCTTGCAAATGTGACAAGGCAGCTACCTCCTGGATGCCATCAATACTAGACATCTCTCCATCAGTGAGAGATAATGCAAGGAAAAGCGTATCACCCATCCTGCAATAAGTCACAACTGCCCATCTTGAACCGCTGATGTAGAAACCAAATTGCTCAACAACTGAACTCACCTCGTTACTCCAATTAGGTGACCAAGACTCATTTCTAGTAACTGAACCTGGGTCCCAAATCCTGCAATCAACCGCATCCTCGTCACGGGGATAGGAAATATCTTCCTCATCTAGCTCGAAAAAAGGATTATCAAATGTCAAATCAGCATCCATCTCAACAAGAAATTGTCAACTGACTGAAAGTTATTCCACTCATAAAGAAGTTCTGGATGATCTAGAGATTTGTTATTTGATCTTTTGGGACAACTATTCAAGTCATAAGTCTGCTGTATGCTATCAAGTTCCTGAATCACTTCCTGAAAGAACTCAGACCTTTCTTTGTCGTCCTGCTCCTTGTACTGACTAGTGGCAACAATCTGATTTCTTGCTTCTTGAAGAGCAAGATGTGTGTGCTCCAATGTTTCCTGAGCAACATTAAGCTCTATGTTGAGCTTATTAACCTCATCATCTTTTTTCCTCAACTGCTCAGCATAATTTTCAGCAACCTATAACAGGTAGTCACGATCTGAAAGTAAACATAGATATTCTGATTTCCAAACCTCAAACGCTGTTTTGACCACCTATAAATCAGCAACATAAGATTCACTCCCCACACCATTTTGTCCTCTTTCCATTTGAGCCTTCCTTAAATATCCTCAATAATCCTGTTAGTGCTATCAAGATGCACAAGAGCTGCAACAATGACATCATCACTAACTTTCAGCTGACTCTTCAAAGCATGCTTCTCATTATTGTAATTTTGAAATGCATTTTCTGGTTGGTCATCCAAATCCTCATTATGCATAAGTGATGGGCTGCTATAGAAATCACATGATTCCTCATATCCTTCACAGGTGTTATCATGGTCACCATAGGCCTCAAACCAATCTGTATGAAGAGGTAAGGTTGCTGTTATGTCATCCAACAATTCCTCATGACAAGAAATGTTAAGGGCATCCAACTGGTTGTCACCATCTTTAACCATATCTTTTCCCTACATAATATCACAAACATGTTCAAGAGACCAAGCCCCTTGGCATGTAGAACAAATCTGCCCTCTTCTCATTTGGTTCTCGCTCATTTCCGGAGACCCTGTAACTTGTATGCCTACTGATATTTGCTCATTTTCAGTCATAAAACCCTTGAACCTTCCAGTCTTATGCTCAATCAATTCAGCTGAGAGCTCATATGCCATGGGTGAGGTCTTTTGTTCCCCTCTCCAGATTGCCAACAAATCTGATTGCAACTTCTTACATATGTCATTGTTCTCATCTAAGATCAGGGACATGATAGTTTTCATGCAAGCCTTTACCTTGTCTGGATGATGCTTCCTGAAATTACTTAGGAGACACTGAAATAACTGTTGTCTCATCTTATCACAACCGAGGCTCATCATGTGAATACAATTTTTAGTTCTTGCCATTAATTCCAAGATTTTTGCCTGCTTACCAAAGGTAGAACTTTTATCATTACTTAGTCCTCCTATACTGTCCACAGTCAGCTGTAATACCTGCTTCCAAATGTAATCAGTATAAGGGGTAATAGGAGCTGTAATCCGTGTAATCTCACTGAGACATGAAGCAACTGCAAGCCTAACATCTTTATGTGGATGTTGCATAAACCTGCATTGGACCAAAGTAACCATTGAGGGTTGCATAGCCCAATTGAAGAGCCTACAATCAGATTGGTCTATCCTAGATAGATATGAATCTATCTCATCTAATTTGGCAAGCATATCTCCCATTACTCCCCAATTGCCATCCAAGGCAACATAATTCATTTCCTATTTCAATTTCTTTTCATATGTCCCTTAGTTGTTCACCATAAAATGTGTCATTGAATTCTTTTGAGAACACAGGGCTTTCCAGATTTTCCATTGTTAAATGCACACTACCTATTCAGCTGGGGGGGCAAGTTGGTGACCAATTTGTTACCAAATAATATATTCTCTGTAAGTTATGCTTGTTGCAGAAATCCTCAAGTGGCTGCTCAGAATACTGATAACGGTGCACATAGACACAATCTGCCCACTATCTACAAGATGAAACTATGATAATCTGAACTAGCTGTTTAAAAAGTTTGATCACTTGAATTCTGTTTCTGGAAGACTATGCTGTTCTAATTTTGTTTGCAAGTGGATAGGTGATTTTGTTCAGATTTCTCGGTGATACCACTGTAGTATCCTGAACTATAATGATCCTTACCAAGTCTCCCTGTCTGAATATTGGCTGATATTTTCAGATTTTATATCTCACAGTTTGCTTGTACCACTGTAATGATCTCAGCTAGCTGTTACCAAGTTTGACTGTTGGTTTCGAGGTCTGAAGTGGATTGCCATCGTAGGAGTATGGTGATACGAACTAATTGAATACCGCTGCTTCGTTCTGTGCGTTTGCAGTCCTTGAAACGACACTTCCCTTTCCTAGCCTTATGCTTCGGTTCAAAGACTACCGACCTACTCCTTATGCCACGACCCAACACTAAAATCAAGGCGCTGAGGAATAACGTAGTTGCTGGTGTGCAGCAGCGTGCATGCCTAATCTCCCTCACGCGACAACCTACCGCCGCACTGGACTTGCAGTCCTCCACGCGACTTGTAACTTATGATTGGGTGCCGACACCTGTGTGGAAAGGTTGCAGACTATATCAACTCGCCATGACCCGTTCTATGCTTACTGTTGCTTACGGTTTAGTGAGAGCTTTGGCATCACATTTTTCACTGCATCCAAATGACTACTGCCGTTCAATACGGTATAAACCTCCCCCACAGTTTAACAACCAATGACTCCCAATCCAACGTGGGATAAAAACAATGTGATGTAGTATTTGGGGCACCTCATACGCTAGTCATTTACTAATGAAACGACCACTCTGCTAAACAATCTTCCACCATACGATTCTCTGATGAGTAGAACTCTCGGGTAGGTTTCAAGTCGGGGGAATGGACCCAGTCAATGTTAATTATTTTCATCACACGAAACGTTATGATGCTTCATGTTCCACTCCTGAAGCCACACGACTTTAATGATTTCTGCTCAGCCAAATGAAACAGCATGGTCTCATAACGTCTGCTATACTTCTCAAACTTATCGGCTTGGAGTTTCTCTACTCCACAATTAAGTTCTCATGACACCTGTATAAATCATAACACCTATATAAATCGGGCCCTTTGGTGTGATGTAGATAAAAGTTTATATGAATTGGCAACAAATATCTCAAAACCGTGGAACATAAACTTTTCCCAAATGGTTATTATAATATTAGCTAGGCCAAGAAAATTCGCTCACGCCAAGACTTGATAGTGAAGCCAAATAGAAGTTTGGGCCCCACAAAACTATAACGGCCTTCAGCCTATAAACAATATTAAACCCCTTTAAATGAAATGGCTCCTTACAAAGTTTTCGGACTCCCCAAATAATATATATTCGCAAATGTGGAGATTTTCCCATGTCAAGAATAAATAAGCCGCTCCAAGATTTATTAAATTCTTTGACTTTGGAAGACTTAATTTATTTTTATAACTCAATGGAGACGGGCTGTTACTTCATTCACGTCTCTAGCATGATGACCATGAACAGTCACGATGCCCAGAGATAGAAGTATGCCACCAATGACACTTTTCCACAATTCCAGTATTACTGGGGTTTCAAAACAACATCAGTATCACGATACTTCAATGCTTAGTTCGATTGATAATGAAGTTTGATATAGATTGAGATAATGCACCTTTAAATACAAATTCTGAGACTTCTTCAATACGAAGACCACTGCTTTTTGGAGATACTTACTGTTTGTTTGCTGGTAAAATCCAGATTTTCGACCTGGTTGAGAGCATCCATTACTCCACAAATTCTGAAGACCACCGAAATCTGAAGCAGTTTTCCAAAACGAAGAATCCGATAACTCTGATTTCTGTGCTCATAAAAAGAAACCCTTCTGTAGATTTGTTTCTCACAATCTGGAATTTTTTCTTTGATAAAAGCTCTGATAAACCTTTCTGGAAAATTGTTTTTGAATAAACTCCACAGGCTGGCAGGAAAACCAGCTCTGATACCACTGAAATGTTCCAAAGGTATTTTCCCAAATTTCCTCAAATATAACTTGGAAGATTTAAATAAATACATTCATGCAAATAAACCATTGATTCACAACAAATAACCCGCAATATGTTCCAATAAAACCCTCAGCAAATATTATTGCATTATACAACAACAATACAATAACAATGGGATTTCAACGATCCAAAATCTGAACTACAGTATTCAACAGTAATATCAAATGACAAGAACTTGGAAGTGCAATGGTGAACTCCGTCACGAATCCACCTCAGAGATGAACTGGGTTTCCGTCCTCAGGTTTCAGAATCGAAAGCTGGCTCCAAGAGAAAATGAATTCATAAACTAAGCATATCTCAAATGAGTCTCCATTCCTTTTAAAGCAACAATTATGACTTCAGTTTCCCTTCTCTGTCTTTTCATATTCCCACTTTTTGTCACTTTAAAGTAATACATCCATTTAATAATAAAGTGACATAATAATAAAGTATGAAATCTTCTGGCATTAAAATGGATGACCAAACGAACTCGGAAGATGATGCGTGATAGCTTGCCAGAAAGCTCTCGGTGATACGCTCCAAGTCCAATACTGAAATGCCACGAAGACTGAACTCTGTCAACTTACTATAAATAGTAAGTATCTGGAAACCCTGCGAAAACTACTGTAATTGGCCTGAAACTGGAATTCCCTAGGCCAAATATCATACTGATCCCAGTCAAGCCCTGGTTAGCCTATCGGGCCAAGATAAAACGACTAACGATGCAACAAAAATAATGTGCCCAAAAAAGGGGACATTACATACAAGGAGCACAATCGTGAGTCCGTACGGCTGGGGAGATGTGCCAAACAAGCAGGTTGTATGGAGGCGGTATAGGGAGATCATATATGCAGGCCGTACAACCTATGCGCGTAGCATGATAGTAAAATAGGTGGATTTCATACGGCTTCGAGGAGTCAATGCTATAAAATCCGTACGGTTTTAGATTTAACCATTAAAGAGGCCGCAACCTTCGTACAACAAGGAAGGTAGGAGGAAGGGAAAACAAGAAAACAAGTCCCCTAGTTAGGTACGACATAGGGTATATTAAGTTGCTTGCATAAAACGAGAAAGGGAAAAACAATTAATGGATACAGGAAAGAAGAAACTAAATTGGAGGAGACAGTTATAGCCATCACCATCCATGGACAAAGACAAGCGAGTGTTGCCTTCGGGAGTACAAGTTGCCGGACGTGTGGACACAGATCCCAACAAAAAGACAATTGAGGCCCAAAGTTCAAATGTAGGCTAAGAAAGATACTGTTACAAGTTTACAACCCAAAATGTTGCATTTTAAGGTTTGAGTGGGTTGGAGTGCAGAACATGGGGGCAGGGGACACCAGAGGATCATTTCACAAAATGGCAACTTCGGCGAGCAAAAGTGCATTGGGCAATCGAGATGCCTCTTTTCTGCATCCGAGAGTATGAGTGAGTGCTGCAGATGATGATTGACACATTTGACAGGTTTAGCCGCACCAACAGCTTCGAGTATTGTGGCCACGACATCACCCTCACATTCATAGCGGCTGATTTCACAAGGTTTTTTGATATCCCGGGCAGGCACGACAAGAAGATTGCAACCAAACCGAAGAAAATGTCTAGGGAAGAGAAGGAGAAGTGGATAAAATTAGTCTCGAGGAATTTGACACCAGCAAAGATGGACTTTGTAGCCAGTACCGCTTCCAAGAGCCGAGGCATAAAGAAGTCATTTGTTGCATTGGGGGAGTGGCGTTGTATCATGGATGTGGTTAAAAGTAGATTGACAAGCTCCAGCAGTGCTTCAAATATTGCCCTTCCACAGATTATACTTATGAATTGTCTCAAAAATGGCATTGTATACGATTGGGCTACATTCCTTGCAGAGCGGATGTATGAGTTCATGACCCTACAACATAAAACGTTCTATATGCTGCACTATGCAGTCGGATTCTTTCTAGATGCCACTCGTGCACATATACTGCTGGATAAGGTTGAGGTAAGACCACAGGACAACCTCGCACCAGGGGAGCCCCCTAATTTCTATTGGCGACATTTGGACGTCGGTGGGATGCTGTCAAGACAAAAGAGGAAGCGATAGGTGGTGTTGGAATCAAAGGACGATGTAGACAATGGCAGGGAGGATACCAGTGAGACTTCCAGCGTCAATGGAAGTAGTGCGACCACTGGGGGCGAGGCAACAGACACAACCATGTCCACCCTTGCAGGCGATGCTACTACACAGGTTCCTTTTGCCCCATCACTCCTGTCGGCTGCAACTTCATTGAGACCATCCCCATCTTTCAGTATCACTCCGACAGTCCTGGTGCCGACATTCGGACAGTTGAGGACACCAGTTACCATGACGCCGATGGAGGCACCACAGCCAAGGGTCGACACAGTTGAGCCAGCGATGTAGGCCGAGGAGTCGGTCAAAGAGGAGGATCAACCGCCCTTAGCAGAGATGGATGTTGCAGAGGTGTCTAGGGAGCTTACTGAGGTAGCGTCAGTTGAGGGTACAACTCTGGATTCGTGGCTTACAGAGTTTGACATGGCGACACTCAGACCTCTTGGACCTCCGCCCCTTACGCCCCAGAGACAACCTGACCCCACAGAGATTGTTGATTTGGATGCAGATCCCATTGAGTTGGGCATAGCATTGGGTTTCCCTCGGACGGAGGATGTGCTTGACGAAGGTGGAGAGGATGTGCCTCGAGAGTAGGCTAAAGTGCAGAGTGAGGAGTTGCGCGACACAACTCCACAGCCACTGCCATTGGGTCAGATGGCATTGGACAGTTCCGGGAGGATGTCAAATATTGAACGGTTTGTGAGGGATGTTGAGGCTGGTGCCTGACACCTTGCGGCTTCAGCAGAGACACGGGTTTTGGGGGAGGTCAAGGCGACATAAGCTCAGTTGATGGCTTTTGCTACAGGCCACTATGTAGAGGAGTTTTAGTGATGCTTTGTGCATAGGGGATGGCTTATTACAGAAACCCCAGAGATGCTGGCAGACTGGCAGGCTAGGATGCTTGTTGGGGAGAGTTAGATCCATACTTTACTCCACCAGGTGGAGCAGAGGTTCAGGGAGTTGTACTATGAGCTGCGCAGAGCGGTGCACTGGGGAGTAGTGGTTGAGGTCGAGGGAGGAGTGACTCTAGCAGCAAGGGAGGAGCTCGCCACTAGGCTGCAGGGGTTAGCGGAGGAGATTGCCCGTCAGCAAGTGCACTTAGCCCACAAGAGGTAGGAACATCCAACCAGGACCAGATCCATCTCTTGGGTAATCAATTCATCACTTAGCCCACAAGAGGCAGGGATGTCCAACACGGACCAGATTCGTCTCTTGGGTAATCAATTCATCACTTAGCCCACAAAAGGCAGATCGTCCAACCAGGTAGGAACGTCCAACTAGGACCAGATCCATCCTTGGGGTAATTAATTTATTAGTCGGCCCACAAGAGGTAGGAACGTCCAACCAGGACCAGATCCATCCTTGGGGTAATCAATTTATCACTTGGCCCACAAGGGACAAGAACTTCCAACCGGGACCAGATCTGTCCCTTGGGGTAATCAATTCATCACTTGGCCCACAAGAGGCAGGAATGTCCAACCAAGACTAGATCCATTTCTTGTGGTAATTAATTCATCACTTAGCCTACAAGACATAGGAATGTCCGACCAAGACCATATCTGTCCCTTGGGGTAATCTAACTTGCTTCTTATCTTAGTCATAGGACTGCCAGTTCTCATTAGTTAATTCTCAAAACCCTTGTCCCTCTTGTGTCCTCTTCTTGGTCTAGAAAGTCGTGAATATCTCTTTTTGGACTGTCATACCTTCATCCATGCAACACAGGGTTGGCCTTTCTCTATCATGTTTTATGGACTGTCATCTTATCTTTCAATTCTACCTTTGATATAAGTTTGCAACTATGTTCTTAAATTTTCCATATAGATGAAATCCTTGGATTGTTCGAAGGGTTTTAGATTGTCCTAATGATCTTTATTTACTATAATAATTGATATTTCTCCTCTAAAGAAATAAAAGGATAAATGATTGATCTCCTTCTTCAATCAATTCTGAAACTCCTTATCAATTTGCTCAAAAAATCACTTCTTAAATCTGCTTATAGTCTACTCAAAGGTCTGTACATATTCACCCTTAAGATCTGCAACAAAACACCTTCAAAATCTGCTCAATGTTCTTCAAATATTTTTGCTCAAGAGGGTCTGATACAATCTGCTCACAAATCTGCTTAAATCTGCTCATGAATCTGGAAAATGTCTGCAACAAATTGCTTTAGAGTCTGCTTATGAACTTTGATGTTTAATACTCATGAGGTCTGCTAAATCTGCTCAGAAACTCTGAAATAGTTTGCTTATTAAACCTTCAAAAGTCTGCTTACAAAGTCTTCATAGATGTGCTTTATAATTGGAGTGAAAATTAATTGAATCCGTGATAAAAGGATCTCCAAATACTACTTGTAATGTCTCTCAGACTGGTAGGAACGTTGCTATGATACCACTTGTAAAGTCCCTTTTTTGGATTCCTCTAAATCTTGCCTTTCAGTCTGCTGTTACGATTTAGGCAGATCTGACTTTATGCTGATTCCCTCTTTGGATGTTGATTGCTGCTCTTTGGATGAATGCTTATGCTGATTGGATCGATCTCCCTCATCAAATGTTGTTCTTCTATTTTATTTCCTTAATGCCTGCTCTTATTCATCTTTGCAGTCTGCTCTTAAAATCTGAATAATATTCTTTTATTGTGGCTGCTCCTTTTTAACTTCCTTTACTCATCTCCAACTTTCCTTACATAAATACCTTTCTCTTTTGCAATGGTCACAACCTTTCACAATTACCACCCTTTGGAAGAGTCACAACCCTTCATCATTGTTGCCCCTTTGGAAGTTACTTCCTTATTCTCTCCCCCTTCCTTTCTTCTTCCATTAATCCTTCCTTAATTTCTATGCTCCTTTCTTCTTTTCTCCCTATCAAATGAACTCTTCTCCTTTTTATATCTTATGTTTGAGGGAGTCAAGCTCTTCATGGCATGCCGCTTGACCTTTCATTAAACTTAATTAACTTGTAATTATATTGTATTATATTTTAATTCTGTTTTTTATTGTTAGTTATTATTAAATCCTATTTCAAAAAGGGGATGTTACATTTGTATCTTGGCAAAATGTGGAGTATTCTCAAAGGCCTATAAAGGAATGCAGTATGAATCTGGAAAATTCTGAATTGGACATTGCCTTTTCTTCCATAGATATTGGGTAGTCATCTTCTAGGTGGACTAAGGCATCCACATCTCCACATCCGCAGTAGGGTCTACTTCAAATTTTAAATTACTATAGGACATGGACTTTTATTACTAGCTATAAATACATTTCATTTTCTTTATCCCTCTTTGAAAATTTCATGTATAATCTCTCTTATTTGTGGACGTTGTATGATGTAATTTGTTAAGGAATTTTATAAAAATGTCATTTCTCTTATACCCGGTGCCTATGGGAATGATCTGGTTTTCTCAAATCTTTCATGTTGTTTGGAATGTTTTATGATAATTTTTTATAGAGTATTTTTAGTTTAAAATAAGCTGTTCTTCAATTTCCACAATTTTCTCAACTTAGTTTTCAGCCCATGAAAGTTGAAGTGCACCTCTTGGTAGCGTTGATAAGAGTGCAATTGCCACAATATTGTTCTTTGTGGGACTTGGCAACCTGCCTTCGTTTACATGGCTTGCATTTGAACTGTTGACATATCCTTAAAAGTAGATAGGAAAACCCTAAGCTAGGTACATTACTCCTAATTTTTCCTTTAAAAAAGTTTTTTTTGTGGGATCTGCAATATTGGAATATTAGCTTGGAGTGATACTCGCATATTTAAGTTGTATTGTATCAAACTTATATGATTGAGAGTACATGTTTTCTAGATCTGACCATGGTCGTGAGAGTGAGCAAATAAGTATCGTTGTGCATGTACACCGTGGTACATATACATAGGTAGTTTACTTAGCCCTTTCACAGAGTGTTTACATTCTATGTTCCCTCATGGAGGCATCCCTTTCACACATAGTGTGAGTCTTGGGATATAACAACTCAGATTGTTGTGGGGGTTTCACATGGCACATACATTGTATGCAAACAACACACGCTCTTGGAATGCAAAATACTACTACAGTTCAAAATATATGACATTTTCAAGTCAAAATGTCACTGGAGATTTGAACCTTTTTTATACCATTCACCTGTACATGGATATGTTTTTATGTATATATTTAGTGAATGTAGTATACATTGAGCAAGGAAGAGAACTCTAGATGAGGAATTAGTACAGTGATAATATTTTCTGATGTATAGGCATCTAAACTATTTGCAAATGAGACCTATTGATCATTTACAAAACTCAAGTTCTTTTCTATAACATATCAAATGTGCTTCTATGTGGTACTTTCTTGTAGCTGTTGTTTGGTAGCAGTTATTCGTCAGCAGGGGGCACTATAGTTTCTTTTATTAGCTTCAGCTGGCTGCAGATCTTTTTTCTTTTAATAGCATATTGTTTTCTTTCCATACAGTTAGATTGGATTCTTAATTATGAGAGAAGTCGCCGTTCTTACTTAAGAACAAAGCGTTTTTTTGCTTTAGTTTTTTCTCTCTAGCCAGTTAGTCCACTGAAATGGTTGTTTATAAAACCTGGAAGCTTCTCTGATTCTATAAAGGATACTTAGGGTGTGCCACTGAAATAAGAGAGATTTGGCATAGAGTGCATATTTGAGTGTTGAATTAGTGCAGTGTTATTCCTTTCAATCAGTAGAAGATGAGTCTTGAAGTTATTTCTGTTCATATTTTTTTGGCAGTATATGTCTGTAGATTATTATAATCAGGTTTGCTGTTTTGAAATTTTAATTTACTTGTAGGGTTTATTTTTTGAGTGCAGAATGTGCTTACCATGGTCTAAATTTTCTAACATGGTACCTGAGCACATTGACTTAAGTCTTCTAGGCCTTCTTATGGATCGTGTTCTTACTGGTGAGAGGGTATTGTTGGATGATTTTAGTTCCCCTGCTTTTGTTATTGATGTGATCTAGACCTTTGAGAGGTTGTAAGGTGTGATGCCCTTAGTGCTTCGTTGATTGGAGTGTTGATTTGCACTGGTCATTGGCTGCTGACTTGTGGTTTCACTGTGTTTCAAAAGCTTCTGTTGTAACTAATCTCAGTTTTAGTGAGTGTAATTGCTTAGAGGGCCTCCTAGCTTTACAACTTGGAAGTGCAAAATGCTATTGCTACTGGAGGATGTCGATCTTTGGCCTTTGTGGAAATTAAGGTTGCACCTCCTATTGATCTTATTTAGTTGGCTGAACATAACAATAAGCTGGCAAAGTTGAAGCAAATTGTTCTTGATCCAATTAAGGACCATTTGATTGCTCACATTGTGGAGAAGAAGACATCGAAGGAGTTATATATACCTCAACCGCTATGCATCAGATTGTGAACATTTCCACAAGATTTTGCTAAAGAATAAGTTCATTGCCACACACGAGTCATATAGACATGGTGGTCACTTACCTTATGAAGACCATTGCTGTTTGAGATTAATTTGTCGCATTAGGGGTGAAGGCGAATGATGATGTGTTGGTGCACATAGCTCTAAATGGGTTCTTCTCATCTTGGGATCGTTTTGTTTGAGGTGTCTCCCCTTTTGAGAAGCTTACTTGGTTTGAGAGGAGATCATACTAGAGACAATTTCATCCAAAGTGGAAGAAAATTAAAACCAAGCCTTCGTTGGGAAGATGAGGAAAGGTGATGAGAAAGGAGGAATCCATAAGGGTCTGAAGGGAAAGGAGGACTCAAATTCTTCTCAATATTGGAAGAAAGAATTAAGCCATATCAAGAGTTCAATCGCCACAAGATTGGCCACTATGCTTCTTCTTTGTCTTGAAAAGAACAAGGAAAAGGGCAAATAGTAGCAACATTAGTAATTTACAAGAAATTTAGAATTTCAATAGTGGATGAGTTTGCATCTAGGCTTGAGACGACCTTCTACATATGTGCCATTTCTTGTGTGGGGTGGGTGGTATTTGGATAGCGTAGTATCAAGACATATGACAAAACAAAGACTTTCATAGAATTTAGGAGTAGAAGGCGAGTATATAGGTGGAGCTTGGTGATGATGCAACATATCTTGTTATAGGGGATGATTTGTTTCCTTCTACATGCCTTAGGTGATGTTCTTGAACTCGATGATCCTATATGTTCTTTGTTTGACTAAGAATCCACTTTTAGTGTTTGCCATGACAAATATCAAGTGTGTTGTTGAGTTTGATGATCAACAATTCATCAAAGATCACAACTAGGATTGTAGTTGAGCATTGGCTAGATATATATGCGAGTGTCATTTACAAGTTGATTTCTAACCTAATGAAACACGGAGTCTCGATACATGACAACAGAACATTATGTGAGATTTGGCTCAAGACACTTGGTAATTTGCACTATGGAGCATTACCTCTTTTGAATTATATGGTGTAGGGATTACTTGACTTCAAGATAGAGAAGTCGAGAACGTGCAAGAGCTTCACATTTGGCAAGCATGCAAAGACTATTTTGCCTAGTAGTAAACACAATTTGAGAAGAATTATTGATCTAATCATTGAGGTTTGTGTAGACACGTCATCAATCTCATTGGTAATTACTAATAAGCATATACTATGTTTCATTTGTTGATGATTCCTTATGGGAAACTTGGACATACTTCATGAAAATGAAAGCTCCAAGAGCATAAAGCTCTCGTGAAGAATTATATGGCAAGGAAGAGTAGGGTTTTGAGGTTTGACAGTGGAGGCAAGGACACCTACATGAATTTTCATCTTTTTTAGAGATGTAGGGATCAAGAGGGAGTTAATTGTGCCTTGGAACTCCTAGAAAAATGGAGTTTTAGAGAGATAGAATATGGCCAGTATAAAGATAGTAAAGGTCATGCTTCAAGACCTAGATTTATCCATCTTCATTGGGGTAGAGGTACGCAATTTTGTTGTTTAAACTCTAATTAGGTGCCCTCATAGGGCGTTATGGACAATTTTCCATGTGATAGATTTCACAAAAGAGAAATTGTTATGCCGCTAACCCTATAATGTGTTTTGTGCTGAGTAGTTGGCTTGTGGCTACTGTCGCTCTTAAATAAATTACACACACACACATATATGTATGTATGTTTGTATTTAAGTCATCCTAAGAGTTATATTTATCTAAGTTGGCATAGGTAGTATTCAAGGCATAAGGATGGTTTATACAAGAGGTATAGGTTAGTTATTATCATCATGTTGAGTACTGAGTTCTTGGTGAAGACTATTGGAGGTATCCCCTCGAAGTGGAGTACGAGGTTGCTCCCTCGAAGTGGCATATTATTATCAAGTGTTTGTACTGTATTTCATATTTTACATTATTTTCTTATGAAAGTTATTTCATTACAAAAATGTGATGTTTCTCATTTTGCAAGTGTTTGGGATTCCTATCTATATTTATGGGTCAATGTTTCCTTAGGAAAAAAAGGATAGTAGCGAGCTAAGATGTAAAGTTTGATGAGGATACTTGGTTCTCTTAGTCTCAAGAGCCTCCAATGGAGGTTGACGATGGTGAAGAAATTGTTATCCCAATTGTTGTTCAAAAAAATGTAGTGGCGCCTATTGCAACTTAGTCAAATTATGGTGCAATAGTAGGTAGGTTCCTCATTACCTTCTAGTACAAGCAAGAATCCTTAACGTGTTACTCAAACATTATAGAGGGAATAAAAAAAAAGAATTGTGAAGACTTTTTTTTGGGCGAATCACACCTTTAAGAAAGTTTTTTCTTTGATGTCTTCCATCATTGATGTAGAGCCCTCCAATTTTGAGGTAAATTTAGAGCAAGCATGGTAAGATGCCATGGAAAGAAGTATAACTTCATTATATAAAATAAAATTTAGGAGACTGTGTTGAGACTATAAGGGAAGTTGGTGATTGATTTTAGGTGATTCTGCAAGGTGACAGATGCAACAAATGGGAACATAGAGAAGTATAAGGCTAAATTTGTCGCATGAGGGCTATATTTAAGAGAGGGAGTTGATTACAATGAGGCCTTTGATCCAGTTGTGAGATACACTTCTATTAGGGTAATTAGGACTTGCATTTTATTTTTGTTGGTCTTTATATCCATTGGAGTTAAGGATACCATTTCTAAATGGCGAGATAGATGAAGAAGTGTCTATCAGTCATCACAGTAATATTAAGCTTTAAATAAGTGGAAAAAGCTAAAGTGCTGAGTGAATTTATTTAATTCACTTAAAGTCTTGAGGCGGGGTGGAGTGAAGTTTTGGAAACTCTAATTTTAAGCTTTCCCTTGCCTTGGATGCCAAGTAAAGATTAAGGATGAGATCATTGCTTTTCCAGCTCAGTGATTTTTCCAACTCAGTGTTTTTCCCTTTAAAGGCATCGAATTGGAGTTCTAAAGATTATTCTATGCTTTTGATTATTTTGTTATCTCTCTCTGCAACTTGGTTCAGGGTGAAACCCCTGGAGATTTTGCATTGGATGCAAACCCAGATTAGAATACTTGTTCACAGTTTACATATTCTACCATTTCATATTCAAAAGGAAGTAAAGATCACCAGTCGTATACAACAACACTTCCAGGCTCATACGTCAGGATTCAAAGGAGGAGGAAGCAACAAAGTTAGTCGTTTATCAACTAAAGGCAACGACCCAGTCTAGAAGTGTAGTTGCAATATGTGACAGGAAAAAGTAGCCCAAAACTGTAGGTTACCAGCGATATATTACTCTGAACGTTTGGTTTTAAGGCCGCCATAGCTTTTGTGCTAAGGTTGGGTGTGTATACCAATAACTATTGAATATCTCTCTTTTGTGAGTTTGCATGTAGAAAAGTTGTGCATCTCAATAATAAGTCTTTTAAGTAAAATGATTTCTTTCAAGATTCTATCTGTTTGTTCGTTATATGAAATTTGGTAAATACAATCATGGCAAATTAGTAATTTCATTTGAACCTCAAAAGAAAGGATATTTCAGAATGGCTTTGTGGATTCAGGTAAGATTTGGCTATGAAGGTAGCCACCCAAGATCTAGAGGCAATGGAGAGCACAATAACAAGAGAGAAATAATATGATAAGAATAGATTGTACTCTCATCAATAATGCAATACAATCAATACAATGGATAACTAGACGATCATTACATAGGAGAACCCTTGGTTATATAGCCAAGGTGCAAATGTAGGAGTGAATGAGACAATGACAAGTGTCGTTTCATTACATGATAATCAAGAGACAACTTATCACCCACCTAACGTGGAATCACGTGTCCACCATAAGTGGATCATTCTCCAATGTGTAATAAAGTTTGTGCAACATGTGCAACTAAGGTGGAGGGTGATAAAATGAGAACACCACAAAAGGTTGAAAAGGCCATCCACTATAAATGGATATGATTGTAATAAGTCCACATAAAGTGGAAATGCTCCAACTACTCCTATGCAATTCCCTAAGTAAGCTTAAGTAAAGTTTAATTAGTACCTAGGTGTGAGTTAACCAAGGTAAAATACCTTAATTACACCAACACCCCCTCTTAAGTGCAACTTAGGGAGGATGTACAAAAGTTATAATGCAAGATGGGTCTCGGCTACTAAGCCATGTTAGGTACCCATGTACAAATACAAATGCAATATCTTACAAACGGAGAAAATGAGAAAACCATGTGGGACAAAACTCCTCCCCAAAAGAGAGATGGAAATACAAAATAACTCTTAAAGAAGAATGAGAAGGACAAAACCCCATGTGAGGGAAAAGTCTCCCCATAAGAGAGAAGAAGAGAGACCAAGTAGCCAACCCACAATATCAAATCTCCTATAAAGATGGTCCATGATGACGGCCAATACTCCTCTATAGGAAGAAAATACAACCAATGCTGCACCAAGAATGTCAAAGCGTGACAAAACTTGGTACTAATGTCGATGAAGAATGACTGATGAATCACCCACTGCAATATGATGAAGATCAGGAATCGAGACACCTGCTTTAGAATCAACAAAATACTTGATAATGGCAAATTGGTACATTCTGAGGTTCCCCTGGAGCCATGCACTCCCAATGGCAAATTTGTACATTCTAAGTCTCCTCTGGAGCCATGCACCACCAATGGTAGATTGGTACATTCTAAGTCTCCTTTGGAGCCATGCACCAACTTTTAGAAGATACTTCCTAATCCACTGAGCATAGAAGGATTGCATCAAATATGTCATCAATGACAAAGTGCAAAGAAGGATAGCACATTATATTAGTGCGTGTACAACATAGCTTATGCAAGAGAATACAACATTATATGACAATGCAAATTTGGAAACTGATAATGATGCCACCAAAGGATGTGCTACAAATGATTGTTGATGATGCGCTTTGATTGGATTGATGTGCTAAGAAAGATAGGAGTATGTAACCCCCCTGGCTACCGGTTGGGAGACATATCGCTACAACAGGTAAGAAATTATATTAAATAATAAAAAGAAATAATTTTCTTTTCCTTTTTTCTTTCTTGGACTTTCCATTTTAACGATTACAATTGCCACATTTAGGCTATAATAGACTTAGATCACTATGCAAAAGACCAAACTAAGGTCTATGCATTACAACTATAAAAATAAGCCAAATTCTAAAAGTATAATTTTTAATCACAAGCATTACAAATTGACAGTACCACTGTAAAGTATAGAAAAAATCATGCACTTTAAAAGAAAATTGCACCTAAAAAGGACTTTGTATGAATTTGAAGAAAGCCTTGGAAGTTGCAAAACAAGATTATGCAATTTTCTAAAAACTTCAGACATAGAGATTAGAAACCACTTGCACCACTGTATAGAGCATGAAATTCAATCCCAAATCGAAAAAATGCTTGAAAAAAGGAGTCCGGATGACTGAGATATCGCTGTTTTAAAATCGCTTGCGTAATTATGACGCCTGAATCGCCGCCACACCTCCAAACATCAAATGGTTGTAGATTTGTCCTCTAGTGTCTGGTTTAGATGAAACAAAAGTCGATTATGGAGTTTTTGGACCTTTTATATGTGATGCCAACCTCTAATTAGCACCAACAAGCTCTAGTTTTTCTCTGCCATAGAAAGCCACAAAAACAATAACCCCAAAAATGCATGAAAATTCTCCCTCGTGGCAAGCCAATGGCACTCTAATAGCTCCGATACCATGTAAGATATGGCTATGAAGGTAACCACCCAAGTTCTAGAGGCAATGGAGACCACAAGAACAAGAGAGAAATAATATGATAAGAATAAATTGTATTCCCATCAATAATGCAATACAATCATTTACAATGAATTATTGGACGATTATTACATGGGAGAACCCTGGTTATATAGCCTAGGTGCAAATGTAGGAGTGAATGAGACTGACAATTGTCGTTGTCTCATTACATGATAGTCAAGAGACAACTTATCACCCACCTAAGGTAGAATCAAATGTCCACCATAAGTAGATCATCCTCCAATGTGTAATAAAGTTTGTGCAACATGTGCAACTAAGGTGGAGGGTGATAAAGTGATAACACCACTAAAAAGTGGGTCACCCACCAAAGGTGGAAAAGTCCATCCACTATAAGTGGATATGATAATGATAAGTCCACATAAAGTGAAAATGCTCCAGCTACTCCTATGCAATTCCCTAAGTAAGCTTAACTAAAATGTAATTAGTACCTAGGTGTGAATTAACCAGGGTAAAATGCCTTAATTTCACTAACAATTTCAACTTGGCTTTAGTAGGTATTCTAGTTCAGGAGGAAGTAGGCAACAACGACATTGAGTTCAACATATGCAGGGTACATGGCAGCCACTTTTGCTAATTGTGAGGCTTTCTAGCTTCACAAGTTGATAGCAAAAATTACAGATCAGATGTTGGAGCTGACAATTGTCAATGGTGACAATACGAATTACATCAAGCTCCTTGAGAATCCAATGTTTCATGATTGCCTCAAGTAAACAGCTATTTCAATCTATTTCCTCAGAGACCGTTAGGAAGCAAGTGGTGGTTTTTAAGTGCATTTCCTTAGATTTGCAAGTTGGAGATATTTTGGCTAATTTCTTAGCAAAAGGGGAGTTTGAGATTCTCTTCTTGCATTTTCCAAAGTTTGCGCATAATGAAGAACCCGACCGAAAGTTGGAGCTCTACAACCTCTCTTAGGGTTTCTCCATTTTTGCTCAAGAAGGCCTCCACAAACGTGCAAGCGGTCTCTCAACCGATTGTTGGGAGGCCGCCCTTGTACTTGCTGGCAGGGATTTTATTGCACCCTTTAGTTTCATGGGAGATGGGAAACCTATCGCAGATTGTTGTCCGTCGTCTGGAGAAGCCGTCACTGATATTGCTCGCGTGAGGTCATTCAAAGAAGCAGTGGAGGAGGATAGGAGGGTTCCAGTGGAGGCAATGTTCATCCCAGACCTCTCTATAGACGCGATGTTTATAGATTCTAATGGAGGCAGATGAGGTAAGGGCTCCCTTGTCGCCTCTCTTGTTAAACCTAACCTTCTGATGGCCAAAGCAATTAGTAATGAAAAGAGTAGGCTCAAGGATATTATTGTCTTTCTAGCGGCTCAAGATATTACCAGTCTGGTCTCATAGATACATTAATGATTAGATGAGTAATGTTTGGAGCAAGAGATTAGGTTTTCATTACACCTTTTGTAGAATGATTCAAACTGGTTTATTTGTAATCTTTTTCAAGAGCCCTTTGTGTCAAAAAGAGGTTGTTAAACGACAATATTGGAACATTGGCTCTTGTATTTTTAGGATCATATCTTGGTTGGCAGAAGCTAATAATGAGGAGGTTCTTGCCCTCTCGTGCTTTAGATGGGCCACGATTAAGAATGTACCTCCTACTTGTGGAATCATATTCCAAAAACCCTAGAGTCCATTGGTAGGGTTATCAGAGTGGAGTCGACTTCCTTGTTGCCTCATATGGATGCAAGACTATTGATTGCTTTCAATTCGAGGATTGATCTCCCCGATGTTCTTAAAATTGAGACGGAAGATGGAACTGTTAACTGCCCTATTGAATTTTTGGGTGGCCTCAATGCGTGCTTCCTTTGCTGTAAAGAGGGTCATCATAGGAGATACTGTCCCATGTTGAAAAAAAAGGTGAACCCTAACAGTCACAATGTAAACGAGAAATTGGGTGCTAACCCCAATAGCCTATCGACTTCAGATCCCATCAGCTTCAAGGGCTCAAACCCTAATAGTACAGGAAATGTCAACCCTAAGAGTAGGAAAAATGTTAACCCTGCCAACAATAATGTAAATAAAGCTCCAGTTAATGTGATTCCACTCTCTCCAAACTCAGTAGAGAACAAAAGTCCTAATATCTAGTTGCCCCATGACCCCCCTTCCTCGACGAATGAGGGGCATAGAGTATCGATGGTTTGAAAGCTCAATGAACATAAAGAAGCCATCAGGCAAACTCTCTATCCAAAAAAGGCTTCCAAGCCTGCATATTTTTCACTAAAGAAAGGCACCGCCCGCCAAGGTGGCCCCCCTAGACATAGAATTCTTAATGCACAACAATTGGCTGTAGAAGAACCTTAGGCACTAAAATGAGATCTGAAGTTAGCATTGAGGGAGAGGTTGAGCAGGGATCACCCTTGAAGAATGAGAGTATCCCAGATGATGTCCTCCATAATAAGATTCCCCCATCCAGTGAGAATAATACTTCAGTCGAGGTAGTGATGTCTATCACTGACAGAGGAGTGGCAGAGCTAGAATGTGGGGATAAGGATGAGAGTAGCCTCGACATGCTTAGAGCCTATTCTGCTTCTGATAAGGAGGATGAGGGGGAGGCATTGGAGGCCATCTGGGATGCCTATGACTATGATGACTCTAATTTCTCCCTCGTGGTAAGCTAGAATCCCATTTAGACCCTCCCATTCAGCTGCCTTTGACATGGATCAGTCTGTCGGTGGTAATGTGCTTCCCACTGAGTTTGGTGACCTTGGTAATAGGTCAGACATTTTGAACAAAGATGGGGAAGAGTCGAGTTGGCCTATAGTCCCTTATGAAGGTGGTAGAAATGATGAGGTGATAGAAGAGGCTCAAGGTGTTAAGTGGCAGAGGGGGCAAGAAGAAGACTGAGCCCAAGGTGGGAAAGAAGGAAGTGATTCTCACTAAGCCCACACTTGGTGTTGAGCAAATCTCAGAGTTTTAGATCAAGAGGAAAAGAGGTAGGCTGAAGGGATCTTCCACCTCGAAACAAAATGTTAAAATCACTAAGGGGGCCTAACCCAAGTGCTAAAAAGCTTCAAAATTCTATGGACACCACCCTATGAACCCCATGAATCTGAAATGTGCCTCCTGGAATGTCAGAGGTCTAGAATCCCCAGATAGGAAGTACATTGTGAAAAGGTTCCTTAATATGCATAGAAACATGGATATCCTTCTTTTGCAAGAGATTGAAGAAACACAGTTTCAGTTAGAGGTTAACTTGAGGTGCATCTGGAGAGATGCAAATTTCTAAACTACCAAGCATGTTAAAGGTAAGGGGGGAGCTGCCATATTAGTGGGAGCTAAATAGAAAAATGCCTTCTGCAGATGGGGTTTCGCCCCTTGTAATATAATTGTATGGGTCAGTTTGAAAGACAAAGGGAAGGAATTTGTTGTGTGCTCTGTTTATGCTCCCAATGACTATAGGGAGAGGGTGGAGCTATGGAAGTGGATTCCAGATGGAAGACATTCCCTGGATTGTTGGTGGGGATTTTAACATGATAGAAAGACCCTTGGACAAACTAGGAGGTAACAAATTTGATTGGAAAGGGAAAGAAAAGTTTTATTGGTACAAGATGCTAAACAAGCACAACCTTCTTGATCCCTTGGTTGGTAATAAACAGGTCAATACCGACATCTGGTTTACGTGGTGTAACTTCCAACAGGGAAGGAGGAGGATCTATAGCAGGCTTGACCAATTTTATGCCAACAAGGATACTTTCAATTTTAAAAAAGAGGAGGGGGGGTACATGCATTAAAGTTATTCCCTATACATTATCTGATCACCATCCCATACTAGCAGAGATCTCAACCAATGGATATTCTCTGGCCTCAAGAGACACAAAAGATGCCTTTGCACTTAATATGAATTTGCTTGAAGATGAAGAAGTCCTAAATGCAATCTCCATTATCAAGCGGCTCAATTCATGGACTGCAGGCCACACTTGTGCTATGGATAGTTGGGTACAAAATACCAAGAGTTGAAGAACTTGTTCCAAGTAGTGGGTAGGAAAAAGGCTAAAGATGCCAGGCAACAAGAGAGTGAATTACATGATAATCTGTTAGCAGTAGAGGACTGTATTAAAAAAAAACCCATAATCGACCTGCTTTGGAGGCTCTTTCTCAAGCAAGAGACTCACTGAGGAGGTTGCAAAACATCAAGATACAGGGTGCCAAGGTTAGGCCTAGAGTAAATTGGCTGAACCACAAGGAAAAGGGATCTAAATACTTTCTTCAGTTGTTGAAAAATAAGGAAATCAAGGAAAGGATTGACAACATTTGGGAATGGGGCACTAATATATCAGATCAGAATGTGATTCTAAAAGCCTTTGTACAGTTTTATGGAAACTTGTTTACATCAGAGGAAAGTGGAACAAACATGGAAAGGGCGAGAGATAAAATTAAGGGCATTATACCTTAAGAAAGTCAGTGAGGAAGATGCAAACTTGCTTACAAGAGAGATTACTGTTAATGAAATCAATTAGGCTATCAAAGCTTTGAGCAGTGAGAGAGCCAGGGCCAGATGGACTACCTCTTGAGTTTTATAAGAGTAACCTAAGTTGAATTGGGGACGAACTCTACCAGGTATATGGTGAAGCCATTGCACAGGGAACTCTTGGCAGAGAGATTAATACAGGACTTATCAAACTGATCCCAAAAGAGGGAGACAAAACACTGATTAAGAACTAGAGGCCAATTACTTTGTTAAATGTATCATACAAAATTTTGGCCAAAGTGCTAGCCAAAAGGTTGGAGGGTGTACTTCCAAAGGTTATTAATCCTACCTAAACTGGCTTTGTTAAGGGGAGGTATATATTAGAAAATCTTCTTACATGTTGGGAGGCCACGAGTTGGGCAAAGGACTTAGGACAAGGAGTAAGTATGCTGTTAATAGATTATGAAAAGGCCTATGACAGAATTGAATGGAAGTTCATTATTATGATGATGGAAAGCTTAGGCTTTCCTAAACCTTTCCAACGCATGATAAAAGTTTTGATGAAAGATGCAAGTGCAAGAGTTGAAGTGAATGAAGCTAAATTTTATTGTACTCTCCTGTCTAGGTCTATCAGACAGGGCTGCCCCCTCGCCCCAACCTTGTTTGTAATAGTAGCTGAGGCATTATACTTCTTTGGAGAGATAACTCCCTATCTCCAAGGGTAAGGGGGGTTACTCTTCCTAATGGGGATGACCTCACAAATGTACAATTTGCTAATGACAACTATTCTTGTGGAGATGGATGAACCCAATCTAGAAGGGTTGATGACCAAATTGGATATTTTTGTGTTGCTTCAAGAAGTAAGATTTCTCCCCCCAAGTCCATCATGCTTGGGTGGGAGGAACACCCCCCGGCTTGGTTTGAAAAACTTGAGCTTGCATGGGGAGGACCAAGACACCAGGTAAGAGACCTGGGGATATCATTCTTTGTGTGCCTGGATCTGAAAGAAATGTGGGACTAGATTAGAAGCAAATTTGATAGGAAATTCAGCAAGTGGAATAAACATTTTCTATCTATGGCTGGGAGATATCAGGTGTGTCAAAAGATTCTATCCTCGTACAATATCTACTACACATCTGCTTAGCTCTTTAGTCAGTATCAATTCAATCATATTCAAAAACAGATTAGAGATTTCTTATGGTCAGATGGAAAAGGGGACAGAAAAAGACACGTGGTGAGGTGGCAATGGTGCGCCCTGAGCAAGAAGGTTGGGGGATTAGGACTCAAGGATCTTAGCCCGATCACTCGTTATCGCTGCCCGGTTGGATTGTAAATGGGCTGTCATATGGAACCTTAAAGCAGTTATTAGGGACAGCCCCCCCGTGGGCTGGGTCCCCAGGACAGTTCCCCAGACTAAATGACGTATGCAGGCCCAGATGGAGAGGATGAGGACTAGAGATTCTTTGACTATTCACTGCTGGAACGATAATGGCACTCTTTTGTCCTCACTCGGTCTCATCTTGGATGTCATCGGTATTGCAGATATTATTCTTGTCATGGAGACACATGAGAGCCCGACTCGTCCTCTTCCTGGGATTCCCGGTTATCAGTGGTTTTCTGCGCATCGGGATGAGGTCAAATTTTCTGGGGGTGTCAGGGGTTCAGGTGGGGTTGCTTGCCTTATTCGGGACCCCCTGGCCAACTTGACGACCATTATGCATTCTGACAGTCTAGCTAGATTCATATGGGTCTGCATCAGGGGCAGATTTGACAGAGATCTATTTATTGCTTTATGTTACTTCCCTCCTGCTACTTCTCCGTATGCTGTGCATAGTTCTGAGGGTGATCCATATTATGATCTTATTGACTGGATTGACAGATTCTCTGCCTTAGGGGATTTAGTTATTTTGGGTGACTTCAATGCCCGCACCAGGGATCTTCAAGCTCCTTTCCATGACAGACGAACGGACTCTTTATGCATTTCAGAGTATGATAGTGATGTTACAGGTCTTCAGTGCACCTCAAAGGATGTCGATGGTCCCTTGACCTGTTATGGCAGACACCTCCTTGACCCTTATGGCAGACACCTCCATCTTTGCGAGTCCTCTGCTCTTGTGATTCTTAACGGGCTTCCCTGCTTCCCCGATTTTGGCGCCTTTACTTGCTGGCCCCATTATGGGGGTAGTGTTGTTGATTACGTCCTTGCCTGCTCCACGTTCATTCCTTCTATCAGTCGCTTCACCATCACCCGCCTCCCTTTGGTTGACCACTCCCTCAGCTTCTCCATCCACGCCTCTCCCCCTCC
>MU226923.1:1020222-1036241 GCA_018584345.1 Thuja plicata | reverse complement strand
CCTCCCCCCCCCGCCCCTCTGCCACCTCTTTACCACCTCCAACATTTCAGAGGCCGTTAGGACCATGAGTTGTAGTAAGGCTGCTGATGAGGATGGTTTTCAGGCTGAGCTCTTCAAGCTTGGGATCTCAGTTCTTAGGCCCTATCTTGCCACTCTATTCAACAAAGTGGTTTGCACAGGTTTTCCGCTTTCTTGGTCTCGTCATATTATTCACCCGATTCATAAGGCCGGGCTGACCTCTGATCCGGGTAACTACAGGACCATTATGATCGGGCATACCTTTGCCAAACTCTACGCCACAGTTTTACACATCCTTCTCACGAGACAGCTTGACAGTTTGGGGTGCAGAGCCAGGGGCCAGGCTAGTTTCAGAGCAGATTTTCAGACTACGAACCATATTCTCACTCTCAGGGCCATTATTGAGGAGGCTCGACACCGCTCGACTAAGGTGTACTGTTGCTTTGTGGATTTTCGCAAAGCTTTCGACTCAGTCCCGCGGCCGACCTTATTCCAGAGACTTGGAGAAATTCGGATCTCCGAGGGTCTGATTGCTGCCATTATGAGACTCTATGAGAGTGTTGTTGGGCGTCTTAGGACCCTGCTTGTTTCTCGGACTTCATTCAGAGTTCGATCAGCGTGAAGCAGGGTTGCCCACTTTCCCCTACGCTATTTGGTATCTATATTGATGAGCTTGAGACCTACTTGAGGAAATTCTCGCTTCCCGGTGATGGTTGTCTTCTCCACCAGGCCCTGATATCCATCCTCCTCTTTGTGGACGACATCCTGCTCTTATCTTCCTCTCCCGAAGGATTGCAATGACTCCTGGATGGCCTGACATCCTTTTGTGACTCTCGGCAGCTTGTGGTTGACCTGGGGAAGATGCGGGTCATGACTTTCAATTGTTTGAAAACCTCGCATCTCCACTTTTCCTTCAGAGGGATTGAGATCAAGATGACTTCCTACTACACTTATCTGGGGATTAGATTCTCTGGGCCACGTTTCAGTTTGAGACCGGCTATGACACCGCGGGTCAACAAGGGTTTGGGGTCTCTTGCCCTACTTGAGCGACAGTGCTTTCGACATCACTTTCAGGATATTACGTCAAAGATGTCTATCTTTGACTCACTAGTTAGACCTACTATTCTTTATGGCTTGACTGTTTGGGGTCCCTCCTTATTGACTACTGACTAGGCTTCTGTTGAGAGAGTGCAAACTCTCTTTCTCCGACGCTTCATTCGCTGTCAGCCGACTACTCCCACTAGCATCATTTTGGCCGAGTTTGGGGCCCATTTCTTCAGACTTTGCACGATCTTCGATCTTGTTTGGTTACTTCACAGACTCAGGGGCTTTGCTGACTCGACAGATGGCAGATACCGCTACTCTTACTTAGCCTACTGTTCCTCGACTTCGTTGGCAGCCTCTGACCCTATTAGGCGTGCTCGTTGCTGGTATGCTCAGGCTTCCAGTCTCCTCAGATCCATTGGTATTGATATCGACCACCTCCCTCCCTTTCAGTATTCGCTCGACGCTCCTCATCTCCTCCCCTCTCAGTCGGAGTTGAACGAGATCACCAGGTTAGATATCTACAGGAGGTATGTTCAGGTGATGTGGGTTGATCCTCCTAGTGGCCTTCGGCCTCGTATGGCCTTCTATTCTGAGCACTATATTGATATTCATGATGGCTTGATCTCTCGGCCCCAGTAAACTTTTAGACGCTGGCCCCACTTCCTGCGTATCCAGCTCGGGTCCTTTAGAGTGGGCTCTCACCGACTTCAGATCCAGACCGATCACTAGACCAGTAGAGAGGAGAGGCTTTGTCAGTGTTGTGATATGAGGTTCGCTGAGACTGAGATCCATTTCTTATTCTACTGTCCGATTTACTATGAGATTCGTGGTAGGTTCCACTGTCTATTCAAAGACAGCAGGTCTATGTCTTCCTTTTTCAGGTACAAGGATCAACATTGCTTGGCACTTTATCTCTAGAAGGCCTTCCGTCTCCGTGATTCGACTTTACAGGGGCTCTCTCCCCTGGGCTCTACGTCCTTTTGCCAGCGGATTACCTCCTTTGCTCCGGTTTCCTCCCCTAGAGGAATCAAGAGGCCTGAGAGTCCTTCCACTGTCCCTCACTCCAAATTGGTCAGACATCGCAGAGATCACTTGCTCCTACAGCCCCATTAGCGACAGCGGACTCCCTCCTCCCAGAGACGAACTCGTATTCAGACTCCTCCCCTCACAGATGGTCATCCGTCGATCTTGAGCTACTTTTCGGTGTCCGGAAACCACTAGATGTTTGGTGGTTTCGCGGTTTCTTTTCCTTTCTGGCTCTTGTTGCTGTTTCTCTTTCTGTTGGTTTCTCTTTTCTCGGACACCGTTTGGTTGTCGTGCTGCCTTCTGGGCTTTCTGCTGTACTCTCAGTCCCTTAGGCCCGCTTGTGGTCTCTTGTTGGACATTAATAATTTATCTTATCTTGCAGCCTCATGACTCAAGGAATAGCTCTTGCAGCCAAGTGGATATTCAAAGCACTGCAAGGAATGGAACCATGGAAGATCTTGATTAGAAATAACATCAGTAGAGCAGTCCCATGTAAAGGAGCCGCATGGAAGGGGCTGCACCTTTGTGACCTCATTCCTGGTCTTTTCCCAGTTAAAGTGGCTGGATCAGAGGTTTTCAAGTTCTTATGGAGAGGATGGGACCAATTGAGGAGCCTAATATCCCAGAATGGAGTTGTCTTAGATAATCACATGATATGTGGGGAGAGCTCAGTCTGGTGGAACTTTAAACACAAGGATAAACCCCTTGCGCTGCTGCAAGGTTGTTCAACAAAAAATTGGTCAGCTAAGGGGATTAGAAGGTCGAGTGATATCATTCACGATGGACAGCTTATGGAGTGGGATGAGATATGTCAAAGGTTTGGTGTATCCAAGGGGCAGTGGAGAACATACAATGTTTTAAGAGAGGCATGCCAAATTCTTTCCCTCCCTAGACTGTGCAACACGGATGATAACAGATTTCTCTCCTTTAGGTGGTCTGATGGCACTCCTCTCCCGAGTATCAAGGCCCAAAACATCTACTCCTTCCTTGCTGACAATCATGACATTCTCTGCCATGTTAACTCTTGCTGGGCTGTAAATCTTGATTCCATCTCGTGGAGCAAAATATTTGATAGCTTATTGGGGAGACTAGTTGAACCAAAAACAAGTGCTTCCTGTGGAGATTATTGCTTAATAGATTCCCTGTTAAACACCCCAATGAAAACTACAATCTGTGCTTAATATGCAGAACCCCTGAGAATTTGAGGCATCTTTTCTTTGACTGCTTATTTGCTAGGGAGGTGTGGAAAATGTTTGGTTTGATCTTTAATGGAAACATTACTATCTTAGAGATTGTCTTTGGTAATATCCTGAGCCTACGGAAGGACTGTAATGTTTTATTGTCTATTCTTTCTGTTGAAATTCTTTGGATTGTTTGGAAGTTTAGAAATTACAATGTTTTCAGTGGCAGGGATAGAACTCTTACTGAGTCTCTGAGGAGACTCATATTTCATGACATTGACATGCAGGTTACAGTTACTATGAGACTCTCTAGAAAGAAATTCGAGGATCTACTACAGGTTGGTACGGCAATAGTATTCAAATGGGAGATCTCCCATGGGTTTGCATGGGCTAGGAGCACTGAGGAAAGGACCCCATTTGAGACAGCACTTCAAAACTTCAGGGCAGAGCTTATGCAGTAGCGTGAGAGGGAAGGTAGAGCTGCTGTTGTGCCCTACTGTTGTGCCAGAGGCAGCAATACCAGTTGCTATCTTACCGCCTTAAGCAGCAGAGGATACTCTGGTTCATGGATTCATCCCTGAGACAGAGAGAAACTTGCACCCATACTGCCAGCAGGTACAAGAAGATTAAGTGATGAAGTAGACAGAGAGACACACGGTGGGTTGCTTGGGTAGAAACGAGAGGAAATGACAGTGATCCAGAAGGAGCTTTCTAAAAATGGAAAAATACCATGCTAGTTATAGTTTGTGAATATTTTCAGAATTTACTAGTATGTAGCACTGTTTCTGATGTATATGTTTTGATAGCAGTATGTGTAGGCTGTTTTGATACTGATCCCAGTCAGGAATTGTGGAAATATACGGATATATATGTACATGGTCTTGTATTTTGTAGAGCTGAACAGTGGTATTTTGTAGTACAGTACGTATGTAACTGGCTGATTATATGTAACAGCAGGTGAAACAGTGGTATCAGGCTGTAACTACAGCAGTGGACATTTGTATGTTGATCTCATTATACTTAATACAAAAAAAAGGGAAGTTTGAGATATTGATGGAGAGCACCTTCCTTGCAAACCTTGCAAAGAGGGAGTGTTAGTTTTTCTAAATCTGTTGCTTGTTAGCTGTTCTTCTTCAGCAGGGTGCACTTATTTTTATTTTTTAGCTTTTCATATTTTTGAGTTGGGTGCAGATCTCTTCAGTTTTGAGGAGCACATTGTTTTTCTTTTCCTATATTTAGATTGGGTTCTAAATCATGAGAGAAACCGTTTTTCTTATTTTAGAGTAAGGTGTTTTTCTGCATTTGTTTTTTCTCTAGCCTAGGCGCTTCACTGAGATGGGTGTTTGTAAAACCTAGAAACTTATCTTATTCTGTGAAAAGAGACCCAGGGCATACCACTGGAATAAGAGATAGAGAGAGCAGGTATAGAGTGCACATTTGAATGTTGAACGAGTGCAGTGTAACTCATTTCAGTTAAATGATGTTAGATTTTTGAGTGTTCAATTTTTATATTTTCAGCAGTGTGTATTTACAGGTCATCATACTCAGGTCTTTGTGTTGAGTGAAGTTTTAATTTCCAGTTAGGCTTAATTTTTTGAGTGCAGAATCTGCTTAGCATGGTCTGAAATTTAAACAAAGGGCTGAAAATATTTATCATGAGATCATTGCTCAAGGCCATTTTGGGGTAAAGTGTTTATACTATATAGTATATTAGGAGTGAAGGAACAAAATGCGTTCAGTAATGACTAATGGAGGTATTCTTGTTGGTCATATTATTTCTGCTTTCCAAAATTCACTTGAAGGCTGATCACATTTATTTTAGTAATCCCTGTATTATTTCCACCAACATATCGACATTTTTAACATATTACATGGTTGTTGAATCCAGGATGGTGTTCTATGGATGTTATCTACTTAGGATGATTTCCTATTTTGTTCCATGTACATTAAAAGTTGTATTCCTAGGATATTCCTAAATATTACTAAGGAAATTGTTGATAATCCTGCACCAATTTTCTTCTATATTGAGGTAAAGGATATTCTAAAACATTATTAAGGAAATTGTTCATAATCCTGCATCAATCTTCTTCTATTTTGAGGTAAGGGATGCTCCATTTCCCATCCTATAACAAGTTAACCTGTAAAAGATGCAACAACCATGTTTCCATTATGCATGTCTGAGCTTGTTTAATAGTCATAGCATGTTGTTTGTTTTATTGACAGCATGGAATCATTATTTTTGTTGCACATATTGCTATATTCTTTTGGTGTCCTTTCATACTAATTAGCATCTAAAGATATTATGCATCAGCTGTTGCATCTGAAGCTAAATCTCACAGTGTAGCCAAAGGAATGCATTATATTCATAGGAAGAAACTGCTCAGTTAATTTATCCATAGTATATCATTTTTAAAACTTGAGTAATATTTATAATCATTATATAAAATATGCTTCTGATTGGTTTCAAATTTAACTTGTGCTGTATGAAAAGCAGGTGGAAACATCAAAATTTAATGAATTGACTGTATACTGATTTATTTTATTGGAGCAGATTCATGGTTGAACGTGGGGCTTTACTTTTGCTAGATGGAGATTTGAGCCTTTCTATGCAAGATGTTTACAGTTTACTGATGGATGGAAAGTATGGATGTACCTGGGAGTATTATCAGGCGTACTGTCATTTGAAGGGTCTTGGATATATTGTAGGCCGACACAACATTCCTTGGAGCTTTAAGCTCAATAAATCTAAGCCAACATCTTACAGTCTTGACACTTCTGAAGGTGCGATTAGATGTTTTATGATAAGTAGATTTCAATGGGATAAAATTAGTAAATGATTTATCATTTAAGGAGAAGTTGCTTAAAAAAGATAACAGAAGAAATGGTGCAAAATTTGTATCTATAAGTGAAAGAGTCAATCACCCTTTGTTCATAGTTTCTGTAGTGTGAAATTTGCAGTTACATTAAGCAATGAGAAGGCATCTCTTCTATAAATTTGTAAATAATATATTCGTTCTCAATGCAGGTTTATTGCATGAGTATGGAAGAGGTATTGCTAATACAGACATATCTAATGAAGACAAGCATTGTTTCCAAAGCAACTCTATCGTAACTACTAGTGAAAATGAAAAAATGCTTTTGAAGGATGTCAATTGCTGCATCAATGGACTTGAGACTACCTCTCTCAACCAGAATGGCTGCAAGGTGGAAGTTGCTTCCCTTGCAGAATCTTTGGAGAACCTTAGCATCTGTAGATATTCAATCGATTCAGGGGATCATGGAAAAGGACTAAATTTAGTATTTGATGTGTATAACCCAAATACAAAGTTCAAAAAATCTGCTCCCGGCTCTCCTGATTTCATACTATGCATTGCAAGGTCTCTCTCTCTCTCTCTCTCTGTGTGTGTGTACATATCTACAAGGCAACAAATACAAGAAAGGCTTATGATAAAAGCATTGGTTTTCTCTTTGATTGTTTGTTGGGGAACCCCAACCCTGTGTGTATTTGTCAAACAAAGATGTCCAGGCATATGAAATATCAATATTGTAAGGATGCTGTACAGTATTTTCTCATTCTTGTACATCAGATATCATGTTATTTGGAATTCTTAATCACCTGTTCCAAAATGGGTCTGAGAAATTCCTGTGTCCTTTAAAGACCATAAATGGATGCAACATAGGAGCGGGTCACATATAAGTGACAGAAGCAGAGAATTAGGTGCATTCAATTGCATCCATCAGTTGGATAAGTCCTTAAAATGTAGAGAAAAAGTTATATTGCATCGGTTGCACTAGACTTCTTTTTGAAGTTGAGCTCTGGTCAAGTAGAGTGGACATAAGAAGTCATTTCCTAACATAAGCTATTGCCCTGCACATGCATGAAGGTGATGTGTTCACACTGCACATAATTTTAAATGGCCAAAATGACTAAGTGCAAATGTTTTTAGGGATCAGAGTGTGTGTGTTTTTAACTGTTCTTTATAGTAAAGAGAGACAAGTTCAAAACTTCGAAGTTTGAGGTTGTGATGAATCAAGCAAACATAAATTACTTAGTGCAACAAATTGTTAACTTGGAATAATGGAGTGAAGTGGAATAATGGATCCCTAATGAATATGGACTGTTTGATCAGAAGGATGGTGTCGTAGAGAGATGGAGTGATGTACCCACCAGGTTTAAATGACAGTGGGTAGGCCAAAGAAATCTGAACTCTGAACTTTGTTGATGCTATAGGATGATCTTGAAAAATGTCTAAGTTTTAGTTCCATCATGAGTTTTAAAAGTTTGGAAATTCTGGGGATTTGGGAGCAACAAAATGGGAACTTTTGAGAAAGCCTGTTAAGAACCAAACTGAAAATTGTTGTTTGTGGGCTTATTTGATTTAGAGAGTCCTCAGGACTTTAGAAATTTTCAGGGTTCAGGAAGTTTCTAGATTGAAATGGATAAGTTACAAGAAAGAGAATCCAGATGATTAATCTTTTGAAAAAGGTACAACTCCTGTACCAAATTGAGGAAGTTGTGAATGCAGTTCAACCTAAATTTACCCTGCAGTTTTATCCATCTCTTTTTATATTTTGTTTCCAGATCAGAAACAATTTCAAGTGATTTTGTTTTTCCAAGCGTAGTTTTTTTTTTTAATATGAATGTAGGAAACACAAAAGATTGCTATAATATGTGAAAAGATTTGAAAAACTTTTCACTTTCAGTAGTGCACAAATAGGGAAAATATATTTTCTGAAAAATTTGAGAAAACTTATACAATTGGCTAAAGTTAGCCCATAAAAGATTACCCCTTCCTGTTTGATAGATTGTCCTAAAGTTGCTGCAGAGTGTCCATACTTGAAAATGCCTTTCAAACCCATTGTATCTTATCCTACAAATTTAATTAATAGGTACAAAAACCACAACAAACAAGGAAGGGTGTAAATTGTTGTAGTGGATCCATCTGGCGATAATTGTATTGATATTAGTTGGGTTGCAACTAGGATAGTTCTGCAGTATTTCCATGACGGTACATGTATGGCTCAAGTGGGCTTGATGGTGAAGGTATGTTTGCTCTACAGAGGAAGCACAGGTTCAAATCTGGACGGGAATAGGGTATTTAAATTTTCTTGAACAATTCTCTTGGGAATTTCCACAAGAATGATCTCATACACGATTTTAGAGCATCACTTGCTGCTCACATAAAAAACTATCTTTATCTTTTAGCATAAAAGTCACTAAAGCATGTACTTAATTGAACTTTAGATTTGGTTCTTTCTGTGAGGATCTGGCAGATTGTTAGTCCAATGAGGTAAGGAAAAGAATGGTGACATGAAAATATGGAGAGTTTGCCTCTTTTTCAAACTTAAGTTCATATCCATTTGTTGCCCTGTCTATTTTGTGTTCTTATGAAGTAAATTAATATTGTTCTATCTGAAGTGAAAACATTATCTGAATGGACTGTTTCAGTTTCTCAAAAGAATGAAAATGAAATTGCTGCTTAGTTTAAAGATGACACGACTAACTTATTTGTATTCATCTAGTTTCCTTTGTCTTTAGTCTTTTGGGAGTTGTAACTTGTGAAGCTAGCTACCATGAAATGGTTCCCTTCTAGCAGTAGAATCTTGAAAGAGATATTTCATTGGCTAAGGTACATTGTCTTTGCTGCAGGGATTGTCCACCAAATAAAAGTGAAGTTCAGGCTCTTCAATCCCTATGTAAAGGGACTCCTCTCAAATTTGCTTCAAATGAATGTGGGCGCATCAGCCTTTTTTCATTTTGTAGTGTAAACTTACCAGTTTTGCCATGAAATATATGTAATGCTATTTATTTTTATTTCAGCGATGTTTCTGTTCTGCCCTTTTTTTCTCAAATATGTCTTTCTCATCACCAAGCAAAGGTTATCTTGCAGTAAGTGCAGTCTATACTAGCAAAACGAATATTATTTTTATTGGTGATTTATCTTATCAACAGCAGCCCAATTTAAATTGTTTAGAGGTATCTGTAAATCAAAATTGAAGTGTTATCTCTATTTAACATCCCGGGCTTGCTTTACACAAGCAAGGACTGAAATACCTAGACTAAGAGACGGGCAGTGATACCTAATCTTCTGAAAATGTTCCAACATTTTTGTGATACCTGCTCGTACATCTTGTGAAATAACTTGGTCTAAGTATACTGTACGTTAGTTGATTTTGAAGATTAGGGGTATATGTAAATCTCTAAAAAAGTATGTTGTGCAATGTTTTGGATTAAACTCTATGATCCATCATCTGGACAAAAAGCAAGAGAAGAGAGCGAAAATCTGGAAAATTAATTTTTGCTCTCTTCTCTTGCTTTTTGCCTTGATGATGGATCATAGAGTTTGATCCGAAACGTTGGCACCAAAAAACCCACGCAGTCATATCCAGAAAAAGAATTCATAAAGTATTTAGTGTTGGAAATTTTTAATGTAACTTTTATAGCTTGTAAAATGATTTAGCCAATTTGGTCAAAAGACTTTCATCTGAGTAATGTGGCAGCTATACAAGCTTTTGTAAAATGCAGTACTTTTTCGGAGAGTTTGTGTTCATATCCATTTGATGCATCCTCATTTACCACTCCTAAAATTTATTGTTTACCATATTTGTATTTTCTGGCAGGTATTTGACTGTTGTAGTGAAGTATTATTGTGATGATCCTTGCTTTGAATCAAGTCATATGGGCATTAGATGTAATGTTAATGATTTAATTCTAAGATTATTTTTTAAATATGACGTCTTAAAACTTAAATAGAATGAAGGTTGGAAATTGATGGAACCCTTAAAAATCTATGCATGTGAGCTATTATTATTGAGATGTATTCATCTTTTTGATTGTCATATAATTTTTTTGACCGGTGATGTCATTTCTTTTAACATTATGTTATATTTTCAATACATACTCAATTTTTATGGTTTTTTCCCTTAAACATTGCAGTGTGTTTTGGGTCCCTCAGTAATACTTGGTGGGGGTCTGCATACGCTGGCATCCCACCTCATATCATGTAGTTGCATGTAAGGCCTGCTTTTGTCATTTAGGGTTCAACACAATTCTCTCTATAAACAGCTTGGCTCTCTTACTATCATGTATCCGGTGGACTACGAGAAGTTGTTAATGTAAGAAATGAGGCACAAATAAGAAATGGTGGAGAAAATGTATCTTGCTTGACACAACTAGGCATGGCAACGTCTACGCAGCACCGAAAATGTACTATTTGTTGTAATTATTAATTAATCAAAAATTGAAATATAGTGAATATAACAGTTTTAATTAATTAATAATTACACTAAATGGAGCATTTTGGGTGCTGCATAGACAATGGTATTGTTTTCCCTTTTATTTCTGATATACTGCAGAGACTTGTTTTTTCTCTGAGATGTTGATGTTCTATGAAATGCGAAGGATAAGGATTTAAATTCATTTTAGATTGGATAATATACTTGATGATTGGGTATTTAAGAATATAAAATATGAAATAATTATTCTCAGTTATTTATATAAATAATACAATCTTTTAATTTAATGATTCTAAAACAGATTGTGGAAACTGAAGGATGGTCGCGTGTTCTTTGTTCCCTCCCACCTCTGTGTTTAGGGTTTTGTCCCGGATTGGGTCGAATTCCCGTGTGTAGAGGAAGCCTTTCTTCCAGTCCTCTACTAAGCCTCTTCATGCTTCACATGGGTTGCGTTGTTTGCCCCATGGCGGTGCTTCCTTAGGCTCCCAGGTGCACGGGGGTGCGGATGGGATAGCGGTCAGGGGTGCGACCAGGCACCACTTCTTGCCGGTTTCCCTTAAATCTGCAAAGTCTTTACTTGATGTCGACCACGATGATGATTTTCTGAAGAAGGGAATGTTGAAAGCTGACTTCAAGGGCTTCGAGCTGGGTGGTCCTTCCTTTGCCCCCGGTGGTTCGCCAAGTCTCCATGGACTCTCTAGCAGCAAGAAGCGTATCTTTGTAAGCACTTGAATAGGGCCAAAGGCAGTCTTGTGACAGATTGTCATAAAATCGGAATGGGAAAGGAGAATGTTAGCCCAGATTGAGGGGTGTATGATGATGTGGTAAAAAAGGGTTTCAAGGGGAGTGTTCTAAGCTCAAAATGTTTTGAGCCCACTTACAAAGAAGCTCTAGTCTGTCTAGATGAAGATATTAAGGAGGTTATAGAAAACATGATTTTTTTTTTATGAAAATAGGATTGATTGGGAGATTTAGTGGTTTTTGGCCTTCCCTTGGTGAGCTCAATAGATAGATCTTAGAAATGTGGGGACCTATTCTAGAAGGAAATATTCAGATTTATCCTAGAGTTTGGGGATTTTTTGTAGTATCTTTTGACAATGAGTTGGGTAGGAAGAAAATATTATGTTAGCCTTTGTGGAGCTGGGAGGACAAACATACACTGCTACTTAAACCATGGTATCTAGTTTTCAACCCAGCTATCGAATCCTTCGACAAGATTCCTCTATGGGTAAGACTTCTAAATCTTCAACTCCAATTTTGGTTTGAGTCCTGTTTTGAAGTGATTTTTAACTCTTTGTGTAAACTTTTAAGTGTGGATGAAGGTTCCCAAAAAAAAAATCCATTCCACTTTTGCATGTATTCTTGTTGAGATGAATGTAATGAAAGCCCTTCCAACGAAATTATCTCTGAATCTTGCTAGTAGTGTGTGGATTCAGCTGGTGGATTATGAAGGTATTCCTTTTAGGTGTAGACGATGTTTTCAAACAAAGCATGTGGCTGTGAATTGTCATAAGAAGAGAGTGCACAAGCAGGCCACTTGGTTTGAAGGATGCATCTCATAAATTCTACTCGATGGAGAAAGAGGATGTTGTGGTGTCAGATTTGGCTTTAGAAGAAGTCGATCTTACTTTCGGACAGGTTCCAGTTTCAAATTCTTCAATAGAGGTTGGAAGGTGTTCGAGAACAAGGAAGGTTCAACAGACAAGGTCTAGCGAGGAGGTAAAGATCATAGAGAGGTCCTCTAAAATGCATATGGAGATTACCAAGGATAAGCCTGAAACTCTGATGAAGGGCATGAGAGAAGCTAGAGTTCCAGCTTCAAGAGGGTTCGATACTCTAGGGAAGGAGAGTGATATTGCTAGCAATAGCTTGGAAAAAGTAGGTATGGCTTTGAAGAGTAGATCCCTTTATCGGGAAGAGGAGGCTAGGTCCTCCATTAATGAGAATGTGATGTCATATAGGGAGGTTGGAAGAAGGATGACAAGTAGTTAAAAGGAAATGAGACAACAAGACAAAGGAGGGAGGCTTTGACGTGATTTTACACTCACATTCGAAAAGTGGAGCCATTCACAAAGATTAATTCTAGACCTGTTTATAGGTCCTTCTATGATTGTCTTGTTGCCATGTTCTACGGGGAGGTGGTTCCTTCTTGTATAAGCCACTGGTTTTGAGCTAGGATGAAAACCAAAAACACAACTCTATTATTGATGAAAAAATAATAATAAGCTTTTAATTTTAATTAACCCTGAAGTGTAAGTTGATGGGTAATATTTAATTATTTTTTAAAATCAGCTTCAAAAAAGTAGAAAGTAAATTTAAATTTGAGGGCTGAGATAATGATACATACAATTATATCTAATGGTACAATCATATCGAAGGTTTGGTTAAGAATGATCTAAATATGTGGTCCTAACAAAAAATCTCTCAAATGATTAACATTAGAAAATAATAATAAACATACTTACAATTTAATTGATTTAAATAATTTTAATTATATTAAAGTATTCTATTGCAATGAAAAATGAAGGATAAGAACTATAATATAACACTACCAAAAACATGCACATCTCCTTCCAATAAATATTTTATGAGATGATATGTAATAAAAATTCTTCCTAATCTTTTGATTGTCAATATGGTACCACATTTCTAAACTTCTTTGAGGATTTATCCCTCTACTGGAATATTGATTCTTTTAAAGAAAGAAAGTATTAAAGCGTTATAGGACTACAAATGAGGTCCATTTTCAATACAAATTTGATAAGATTCATGCCTCAAATATTAAATGATTACACGTTTAATCTTCATAATTAAGCATGTACATTATCCTTAATTTAGAGAAGTCTATGGAGATATAAACATTGTAGTTTAAATTTGTATAATCACGAACCTTCTATTTGACATAATCTTATGAATAATAGATGTATGATATTGGTGTAAGATATATATGCATGATAGTTAAATTAGGCATTCCTCAAGTGATTTTAATAACTCATATTGCCTTAAACATTGCATAAATGCTTAATAGTGTTGTAATATTGTATAATGAACCTATTTTGTGTTTTATCACAACTTTAAATATTTTCTTATCTAAACATACTATTTCATAGTAGAAATACTATTTTGTGATTCATATGTGAATATTAAATCTAATGAGAATTTATATTTGTAGTCAAAATAAATCGATTAATTATAAATCTCAACAATGACTCTTCTTAAACCTTAATTTAGATATTATTCATATGAATAGAAGGAAAATGATGGTTGTTGTTAAGATCCAACAATATGTGAATGTATTTGTCGGTTATGCTCTAGAATCGAAATCATTAGAAGAAAACTGCCAAAAGTGAAATATAAATCACAAAAGCAACCATCAACTCGAACTAGCATGTTCATATGATTCCTTATTATAACAACAATCGTAATTATATATCCTAACTCTAACCCTAACCTTAATATTAAACCTAACCTTTACTTTAACTCTAATTATAATCTCTAGTCTTAACTATATATCAATTAAGATTAGGTTCAGAGTTAGTCTTCAATTTGTATTAGGGTTTACAAAAAAGTTAATATCATGTTTTAATTTAATTTAATATTAGGGTAAACTAGGGTTAGATTTAGGGATAGGGTTCACTTAGGGTTAGGGTTAGGGTTCAATTAGGGTTTTATTGTAGTTAGGATTGAGATTAGGGATAAATTATAGTTAGGGTTCAAATTGAGTTAGGTGTCAATTAAGGTTTCAATAGAGTTAGGGTTAGGATTAGGGTTAGGAATAAATTATAATTAGGGTTCAAATAGGGGTAGGGCTCAAATTGGGTTAGGGTAAACTAGGGTTAGGCTTTAATTATGATAAGGATTAGGGTTTAATTAGGTTTATTCTTAGAATTAGAGTTTCTACAAGAATTAGTCTTTATACTAAAATTATGAGTATGATTAGTGTTATAGTTATGGTTAGGATTAGAATAAGAGTTAGTTAAAGTTAAGATTAAGGTTAAATTATAGTTAGCTAGGGTTAGTTAGCTAATAGGCTTCCCTTGTGTGGTTGCTCACGTCATAGGGAAACCTATCTCACGTCATAGGGAAACCTATCTCTCTCAAATCGCTAAATCTCAGGTGAAAACTTGTCTCACGTAAATAATAGTTTTTTCTGCTACATAAGTGGGATGACGTGAGTGTCAAGAGAAAGAACTATTAGGCTTGCTACAAGCCTACTAGGGCAATCCCCATTCATTTTGAAGGTTTGAAAAGTGTTTTCAACAAAAAAATATGGTGTGTGTGTGTGTATAATATCTTGCATTCATTGCATTTCTGGAGATGATATCTACCTTGTGGGTGCTTCCACATTTTTGCATACCAGGATATTTTTGGAGGAGAGGGGGGAACAAGACTCAACCCACATTATGCTTGGATGGATGTCCATACCCTGTTCAAAAAGATCCCATTTTGGATACAACAAGGACATCGGGAAAGAGTTTGGGGTTGGGCCTGCCCATTGCAAATGGAGATTTTAAATCCTTTTCAACAATGCCAATTTCTACGAAATCTTGTAGTCATTGCATTTCACAAGGCATCTCTTTGAAGCGTACTGTCAATAATTCAGGTGCGTTGGTCTTGATTCCATGTTTTACCTACGTGTTTGGGTAGCATTTCCAAATATAATATCTGACCATAAATCTACATACGATTAAGCTATGTTGTGTTTGCATACCCTGTTGTAAAACATCCCATATTGACACAGGTTAAGAGTACATTGGCAAAGTAATTGGCTTTACCCCCTGCCATTTGCATTTTCTTTAATATTTCTAGAGCTATTTCAACCGATGTATTTTTTTGCATATTTATAATGGACATATTGGTACTATAGTGCCCAATTACATTTTGTTTGGAAGTTTCCAAAGTTTTTAGGTTCTATTAGCGCTGGGTGTCGTTTCTATCTCCCCTTGGAGAGGGATGTTTATTGCATTGCCAGATGTGATGGTATATCTCGTGTTGCATATGTGTGGTTTTTGGCCCTTAGTTTGTGCCCTCAGTTTCGGATGCTTATGGGCCCTGGGGCAGGTGTTGTCCTTGGGTTTAGATGTTTGGAGGGGGCTATTGTTGTCATTCTCTTGTTCGTTCTAGAGAGGATCTTATTAAGGATCCTTATACTTACAGGTGTTATCTCTTTTAGACTAGGGAAAATCAATGCAGTTGAGGGAAGAATGGCTTTTCCTAGTATCTTACCTTTTGAAGAATGGCCTATTTTTAGGGAATGACTTTTTTTCATTTATCTTGCTATTGGAGGAAAAACCATGATTTTAGGTGTTATCTAGGGAGATTAATTGGGAAGCAGGCATAGAAGAAGAGGGGCAGAAGAACAGGAGATCCATCAAACAAAATATATACTAGCACTTGCACCAATAGGAGGTGCAAGGGTACGCCGATAGGCTCTTAATGTAAAAGCATGGATATAATGTTGGGAAGCTTATAAAAGAGACGTGTAAAAAAAGTTACATTTTAGAAGTGCAT
>MU226923.1:999755-1014530 GCA_018584345.1 Thuja plicata | reverse complement strand
TAGGGAAAACCATCATCGCAAAACCACTATGACAGCAGTCTGAAACCATTTTCTGGCATCTTTTTTCCGGCGTGAGTCAAATTCCGGTTGCAAGCAACCTCAGAGGGGAAGCCTATCGGCTAATTAAAAATAATCAAAACTTAAATTTTAAAAGCATTTATAATATCTACCCATAATGCTTAAATCTCATCTTCCAAGGCTTGTGTAGTCCATTGAGTGTTTGGTCAAAGATTGCAGAAGAAGCTTTGCCTCTTGCCTAGTGTGAAACGTCAAATGAATTTCAACCATTTCTAAGGCTACAAATAGGCGACTAAGAGCGTAAAATGAAATGAAAAGATCAATCTCATATGGTATTTCGTTGAACTTTTTCAATCTCAAAACTATTTCTGAGTTGTTTTCTTCTATGTAATCTCTTTTTTCATTTTCTAACATTACGTTTTTGGTCTGTAAATCTGGTAAGTTTCAGTCTGGGAGTTGATTATTCGATAAATATGGTGAAGACCTCACAGTAAATCGTTCACGACTTGTCTAAGGCAGTTTTTTTGCCTGGCAAAATAACTATTTTTGCAAAGACTCGATAGGGATTGGTCTTTTCTAGAAAAGGTAATCACGATAAATCGAGAGCTTGACTGATAAATCGTTGATTTTGAACTTTTTTTATGATTTGGTTCAAATTTTTTAATATTAAAATATTTGTCTTTGTTTTCATTAGCATTTGCATTGTACAGAGATTGTCGACCAGGGTTTGTATTTATCTAGCAGAGTTTAGAGATTTTCAGAGCTATTTAATTTATATCATTCTCTCATGTTCACATAAGTTCCTCTCTTATTTAATAAATTTTAGAGTTCTTACTACTATGAAAATATCGGTTGTTAAATAAATCTTCCGTACTATTAAATAAATTAAAAGCATAATTTTTTTTATACTTTATAATATTTATTAGTGGATAGGCGTTCCCTTTGAGGTTTGCTTGCAACCGAAAGTTGTTTCACACCTGTAAATAAGTTATCTGAAAATGGTGTTCCAATCATAATTTAAGGTGACGTGATAGCTTACACTTTGCTTTTGTCTAATCAATAAAAATGGAAAGGTTGTGACCTGAGTCCCTAGCACTTGTACTTTGTTTATTTACTTATGTTGTACATATTACAGATATAGTATTTTATTATTATTATATTCAGGGAAAAAATGGTTAGCACAAAATGCAACTCTTTCAGAAACTTCAGCAAAAAGATGGAGTGACAGCCAAGAAATAGATCCTTAAAAATATTCATACAAATTCTAACTCAGTGAACTGCATGTTCCAACCTTCTTAAGATTTACCCTTTTAGGTCATGACTTGTGTTTGATTGGATCTTATTATTGTAATGCTACATCGTTTCCAAATGTGTGGTGGAGCTATGGGCTACTGGGAAGAATTGAATTTATAGTTTAACATCTATAAAATAAGGATATGTGAGACTGTTTTCTAATGGATGTTTTGAGTTTTCTAAAACCGGTAAATAACAAAACATGTATGGTTTTTAATGTCCAGGTTATTTCCTCCAGCCATCTCCTCTGCATCCCCACATTTACAACAATGAGCATATATGTTTAGTATGCATTTTATTGCCACTAAATATATTCATCAGGTTTCCCTGCATATGTTGGGATGAAATTGGTACTTCTTTTGGCAACATCTTGGTATAAAATAATGTCTTGTATTGCATTCTTCTTATTGTTATTATTTTCATCTCACAATATTATTTATACAATCCTCATCTACATTAGATTGGTTTATGTTTTTGTCTCGGAGTAAGTTGGAACATCTTTTGTAGATATTCTCCATAATGATAATCGGAACCAACTTGCCATAAAAATAATATTTTTCAGAGTGCTATGTTCCATAAAGATATGTTGATATAAGAATAATATTTCTAGCTAATAAATAAGGTGTGCAACCCATTTGCAACACGCTGGTGCACTTGCAAGGAAGTTACAAAACTTACCAATTAGTTTGAATAGCAAATCAAATCCAATTGTAGTGTATACAGAGGTCCTCATTGATTTCTCGCTCGGTGACAAGATGAAGAGATTGTTGCATCTTGTATCTTTTTTAGCTTTTATTTTATCATGGTTGTCTTCACAGTATAGTTGAAGTTTTAGAAAAATATTTTACCGTACAAATAATGCCTAGCTGAAGAGCCAATGTGGTCCTCATAGTTGAAGGAACTCTCCACAATAACTCAAACTTGGGAATTGGACTACCGAGATTAGTTTCATTTAAATTTTAATAAAAGCCAATGGAATTGAATCTTATACCCAAAAGTATACATGCTACATTCTCAAATTGATTCTCAATGCTTGACTGCTACTGCAATCAAACTATTGCATATAAATCCAATTTTGGGGGTTTGACATTTATGCAACATATAGTATTGCCTTGTAGATATCAACACCACCTGGATGTGCCAGTGAATTACTTCTAAAAATAAAATTGTACTCGTAATGCCTTATAGATAAATATCAAATTTACTTGTATTTGAAAATCCTAAATGTGATCTATGGGTTTTGACTAACCCTATTTGTTATTTTGAGAAAATGAACATGGGTCACAAGCACAGGGGAGAGGACCCAATAGTTGAGCATTTTAGGAATTGTGATCCTATTTTGTTTGATTTGATGTACATTTTTTTCATAGTATAGTACTAGCACTATTAGTTGTGATAAGTTGTTTGTGTTCATCACGAGTACTCACAATTGCATGAAATATATTATTTAGATCTTAAAAGAAACAAATCATGTGATACTACATTAGCGAACAAACAAATCATAATGCATAAATATTATAGCTTAATGTATAACTATTATAACTTAATGTACAACTTTCGGTCTACTCTCTCTCTTAGGCCTTACTAGATGCCTCAACAAAAATATTGAATTGGCATCATATTTGATGTTGTAGACTTGGAACCTTAGTTTAAGTAAGGATCTTGTCAAATAAGCTACATAAAAAATTGACTGACTTAAAGTTATTTTTACCAGATTTCCAAAAATTAGTTTTTTCCCTTAATTGTTTATGGATTTGATTGTGTCTAATTTTTGTACCTCAATTGGTTCTGGACATTGAAGTTGGTAGATGAATTTGAGAGGTAGAAATTTAGAATGCTCAACTATTGTATTCTCTCTCTAGAAGAACTATGACAATATGCAAGTTGGATAACAAAGATCCTTACATCTTTCTAATGATTTTGTGCTTTAATGATCCATGGTGCTTCTATATCTTGTGATTTCTTCCACTTCACGAAACATAAATGAAGAATTTGTGCATGAGATTGCATTGATAACGTAAATATTTTTGTACATAAGAAATGCATGATTGGCAAGTAAAATTCATTGTTTTCATATAAATTTTTGGTTCTTTGTTATCAAACATAATAGGTGTAGGTTATCTTTTGGGGCACAACATGACCCACTTCATTTGTACATGATCCAAAAATGACATGATCCAAAAATGGATCCTTGCAATGGCAATTTCTGTAGCACGTGAAATAGAAACTCATGAGCTCTAACAATGACATATTTGGGCAGCCATGATGTTGATTTGACCTCATTAGGTAAGCCCTTATGCATGTCTTTACTTTATGAGCCATGCATTGCTGATCACACACCTAGATGAGTATTTTTTGATGTGTTGTCCTATAGGTCTTATAGGTTCAAAGAGCTTGAATATAGTCATGTGAATTTGAATTTTATATGCCCAGGTCTGAGTGATATTGTTTTGGCTCGATCCTAGCCTTCTGTGTTTATCTATTTTAAATTGATGTTGCCCTTTTACCTAAGCTGTCAATTTTTACTTATTATTCTATTATGTATATGGTTTATTCTCTGTTTGTACCTAGAAACTAAATTTTATGGTCTTATGGTCAAGCATATGAATTAATGAAGTGGGACTATTTTTACAATAGAGCTCACCATCTCTTTTGATTGATATTCCAAAATGAAAATTAATCTATACAACATTATTAGAAATAAAGAAGAAGCTTGTCTGGAATTGATCTCGCAGTAAATTCAGGTGCGTGAAATTAATTGTACACTATCTTTTTTAGTACTACACTTTAAATTATTCCCTTTCTTAAATTCATGCAATTTGCATTTGCTTATCAATTATGGTATTTTATCTTCTATAGGTTCACACTTGCTGATCAAGAAGACTCGCAAGGGAACATATAACATTTATAGTTACAAATACAATATATTTTTTGTGTTTCCATGCATTTCAATGCTACTTTTTTTTAGGAGAACCTGCAAAGAATGTAGTATAACACTACTCTAAGTTTAATTCATCGAAAATAGATAATGTTATCTACAAGGCTGCCTACTACATTGAAACATGTTTTGTAAACCGTCACTTTTATACACTTCCTTTTATTATGTAAAGCTTAATTTATGCTTCCAAATCATACACCTATCGGCGTACCCCTTGCACCTTATTTGGGTGCAAGTGCTAGTATTATTGATTCAATTAAAGTAAGGATTAGGGTTTGGGTTTAAATTGTGGTTTGGTTTTAATTAGGGCTAGGTTTAAAGTTGGTGTTCAATTTTGGTTAGGGTTTAGTAAGCGTTAAGGTTGGCATTGGTTTCAGTTTGAGATTAAGACCAATTAGGGTTAGTTTAGGATTAGGGTTCACTTGGGATAAGGGTTAGGATTGAATCAATGTTTAATTTATAGTTAGTGTTTGGGATAAATTACAATTAGGGTTCAAATGGGGTTTGTGTTTAATTAGGTTTAGGGTTAATATTATATTAGGTTTTACTGAGGAAAAAATCTTTGAGTTGGGGTTAGGGTTAAATTAGGGTAATGCTTATGATTTAATTAAGGTTATAGTTAACATTAAGGTTGCTATTAAATTTAGGGTTATAAGGCAAGCCTAGGGTTCAATTATAGTTAAGTGTAGGTTTAACAATGCTTACGATTATGGATAGTGATAAGTTAAGATTATGGTTTAGTTAGGATTGTAAGAGAAATCTTTGACATAGGATAAAGTTTAGGGTTAAAATATAATTAGTATTAGGGTTATATTTTAATTTAAAGGTTTTTGGTTGGAAAAAAATTAGAGATGTAGTTTGAAGGTTAAAATAGAGTAAGGATTGGGATTTTAAAAACAATGTGAAGAGATGGATCTGCTAAAAATGCGAACATAAAAGTGAATAAACAACTTAATTTTTTCTGTAAAACTAAATATGTGATCGAGCAAGGGTTTATCAAAATGAACAATCATTTTGTAGTTCTTGACTCTCATGAAGCGTTCAATCTTCATCTTCCAATCAAGCACTCTGGGAATTTCAAGGAAAAGTCAAGGAAATCTGCTATCCCATCTCAATCTAGGGCTCTAAGACCTCCTCCGCCAAAACAATTCTTCATCAACCGGATAAGAGACATAATGATTTATCCCTTAATCTCAGGGGTAACATAGGAAAAGGATCTCTAGATCGACCTTCAATCAAATAAAAGAACTCAAAGATGGTTGGCAAGTGGTGAAAGGGCGTAGGGATAAGCGTGCCCTAGAAGCTAACACAATCCCCTTGGGGATATCTCCAATAGTAAATCCTCAATCCATAAAATATTTGGTGTTCCATGTGGATCCTTCCATCATTTTCTTGGCAGGGTCACCTCAAAATAATATTTGTCCAGATAGTTTGGAAGGTAAAAAATTCAGTAAGGAGACACATAAAGCCTCCCTAAACCCTAAAATTAATATCTTAAAACCTTCAACGAGCTCGATGCCATTTGACAGCTCTAGGAGAGGAAGAAACCTCCTATTGCAAATGAAGACATGAATACAATGGCTGTCAGTATATTTATACTGATGGCCTTTGGAAACACTGCAAAAATCATGGGCTATACGCAAAATGGTGTGATTATGGCTTCCCCGTGTCAAGCATCACCAAATAGTTTGAGGACTCATACAAGGATCAGGTAAGTATGTAAAGATTGAATAGGGGGTAAGGAGATTTGTTTATTAATTATTGTTTGATTTGATTAAAGTATGTTAAATTCCTTAACCATTCATTACATTTAATTGAATTTGATTGATTGTGTATTGCAATTGTGATTAGGGAGAAGATAAGATGTTCTTCTTCTATTCCCAAATGCACAAATGGAAGATCCAAGTTGATCAACCCAAAGGAAGGGCTAATGCACAAATGAATCAACTATTTGGAAAAGACAATAACAAGAAGGATATCTTAAATTCTGTTAATTATATGTATAGATATGATATATGACAGTAATTGAATAAATATGAGAAGTGTACTAACCTTAAAGAATTGCATATCAAAGAATGTTGTTTTCTGAGGTCTGTAGACTGTTTCTGGAAAATCTGACAGATGATCCCGAACTAGAATGCAGAGACGAACAAAACCCAAAAATATTTTCCTGATTTGATGTCGTCTTATGAAAAAGGTCGACCTTGACCCACAAATTTCAACCCTGATCCAATAATGTCGACCCTAACCTGTACAGGCCCGACAGAGAATCTGTTCGCGCCGTCCGAAAAAAAACCGAAAAGGGTATCCAGATCTGTGTCCAAATTCACAGTCCTGAACCTGTACCTGCAATAAAAAGAGGTTTGTTTGTTGTGGGGGAGGGTTTTGCCTTAGTCAAACCCTGATTTAGGAATTAACCTTGAAATCAATAAAGTACAGAATGCTAGCAAGTAGTAGAATTGAATCTAACAATGAAGCTATGATATTCAATAGATATGTAATTGTAATTCAAATGTAAGCAAATATGTAAGTATGAAAGCATGGGCTTTAGAAACCATAAACCTTCATGATTGTATGCTTGAAATCCACCTTGAAGAGAGGATGAAAGAGTCTTGAGGATGCACAAAGAATCTTGAAGGAAGATCACATCATCATGATGGCTAGATCTAGGGTTTTGAATGATAAATCATGAATGCTTGAACCAAATCCCTTCAAAGGCTTGAAAGCTTGAATCCTTGATCTTCAATGGAGAACTTGAATGCTTGAGAGGAATACTTGAACACATTGATAACTTGGAAATATGATAACTTGGAAATATGTAGAACAATGGATGCTTGAAACTTCTCTTTTTATGCTCAATATCGCTTAGAGAAAATGAGAGGAGAAAACTTCCTTTTATATGAAACTAAGGCACAATCTTCTAAGGAGGCCGACATAGGATAATTAAATTCCAATTAGACCCATGCCCCTAGAAGATGACCTATATTAAATATAATTTAGGAATCAACGCTTTGGAACCCAAAACAGCCGACCCGGAAGTGGGAAAACTAAATTTTGGATGACCCCCGGCAGCTGACAAGCTTCCAGTTTTGAAAGGGAGACCCTGGTCAGGGTCGAGGTCGACCCTGACCTAGGTTAGGGTCAAGGTTGACCTTGACCTAGGGGGTCAGAACCCCTGGAAAATATGCCAGGTGGGGTAGAAAGTGCCCGGAGAGGCCCAATCAAGGTCCTAAACAGGCACAGAAGCAGAGGGTGGTGCAGAAACAGGAGGATGATATGATGGAGGTCAAAAATATCCCCTAAGGAGGGATAAACGTTCTTAACATGGAAGTGCTTCCATTTTAAGATGATACAAAGTATTACTATCCTTGATGAAGATTTTTTTTTTATTGACTGTAAAAATACTTCTTTGAAAAAAATTCTTCCTAGTCCTCCTATCTATTTCAAATACTTTAATTTTTAATTTTTTAATTGGAAACAAAAATTTGATCCAAAAGACTACCATAATATTAGAATTCCTAGATGGGTTTTAATTCCTAACTTAGCTGTAGAAATTTTGCATAGCTATATGTTAATGAGGATAGGTGATCTCTTAGGCGGCTTCGAGGGTTTGGAGGAATCATTTGTTTCTTCCTCAAATGTCAAAATCTTGGTTAATCTGGAATCAAGCTCTCAAACATTAAAACCTATTAAGGTAATAACCAATCATTCAATATATTCTCAAACCTCAAATATACACTGGTGAGATTAGTGACAAAGTTTTATTAAACACTCAAAATCTTCAAGTTTTAGACAATACTAGCAAATCTCCTTATATTAATACTTAGAGAAAACCAGATGACAACATTATTATTGACTTTAACAATAATTTAGGATGCTTCACTATTTCCCAGAATGACTTGAACAATGTTCAAACAGGGGAAGACCATACTCATAATAACAATCAGGATGACCATGAAATAGAGGAAGGTGAGATAGTGGAGGAAGCTATTGAGAAAGAAAATGAAGTAATCTACCAAAGGTCAAACACTTCCATGACTCTTCTTCAGGAAAGAACAAGTCAAGATCCCAAACCCCCTCCGGATCCTAAAAATGAGGCAGGGAGATTGGTAAACCTCAAAAATTACCTAAGGAAAGACTTTGATAACCATATCATTCTTAAAGAAGTATATATAAAAGAGGATGATATAAGGATTGGTGCTGACAAATTATGCAATGAGGTTTTTTAAACAGTTGTAGATTGGATAAAAAAGAGAAAGAACAGAGACAGAAGAACAAACATGCTTTCTGAGGAGGAAATATCTAAGGAAGGAGAAATGACATACAAGGATTACAAGTCAAACGTCAATGATGATAGTGCTCTCTCTCAAATTAATAAAGCTACTGGTCTCTCAAACTTTTATCAACCACAATCTGTTGGAAATCTTAGGTATTGAGAGGGGGGTGAATCAGTACAAACATGTAATGAACAAATTCAACCATCGATATGAATATCTGCACTATTAACTTCCAAACCACAAAGCATATAACTGAAGTAAACAAATGACAATAAAATATATCAAGAATCCACAAACTCAAAACACATAGCACATAAATTTATTGTAGAAACCCTTGTAAGAGGTAAAAAAAACTATGGTGGGGATGACTCCCACAAGCCCACTACTACAGTAAGTTAGTTTGCCTTGTTAGGAGCTACAAATACCCTTTTAGAGGGTTCACCTTGTTAGGAGTGACTAGTACACTGTTAGGAGTACAATAAGATCAGTTATGATCTACCTCGCTAGAGGATTTCAAACCTTAATAAAGAAGTTACCTTGTTAAAGGATTTACAAATAAGAACATGTTAAAGTTCACTCGGTTAAGGGATTTAACCTGCTGCAACTGTTAGGGAACAACAAAATATGTTGATCTATCCAATGACATTGATTGCCTATCAGATCCTTTCTGCTCCTTTTCTTCCTGACACTGAACTGATCTTTGCTCCTTTGATTCATGGTCGCCCAACCTGAAAATATGATCACAAGCCTAAATCCAATGATTTAGTGCTCCTTATATAAAACTGTCATTAGGTCACACAAGACCTAGAACTTTCCACCATAGTCGGCTCAAAAGATTAACCAACCTCCTTGAAATCAACATTAATAATATCCAATATGTCATCCTCAAATGTATTACCAATATTTATAACTAATATGTCAGCCTTAGATCCACCACCTTAACCAAATTAATATATAACTCTGATTGGTGACCAAATAGCTAAATTGTCTTCTCATTCAAAACTTGGTATAAATTATTGCAATTGGAATCATGGATTTCACTTACCATATACAAACTACATCTATGATTGCAACACCTAAATCTTTCCTTTACTCAACCACTACCACATTTTGTGTCTGATATTATTCTTCCTGGACACCAGTCAACATACATAGTTGATCTTTCCTTTACCGATCATGTACAAAACTTACCGGTCACTCCAATCATAATAATTGAATACGTTTCCATAAATGACAACCAATTATGCATCGACTCATGGCCACTCTTCATATCTCCTCTAAAACCATCATAATGCCAACAAAATCCCTGTCAACTGTTCATTTAGAGAATACCTCTGAGTATGGAAGCTTTCCTAGTGCTTCTTCAACTTAAAGGAATCAATATTTTCCTATTTCTCTCAAGCTGATATTAGATTGAGAAGAATTCCACAAAAATCTAGAAAGGAATATGGCTAGTTTAAGAGAACTTTTGGAGGAAACGGTATTATTCTACAATGAAGTCAGTGAGGAATTGAATTTAGGGTGTCAAATGAGGGAGAAGAACAAAATACAAGATTCTCCACATTGTCATAAAAATGTAGAGGGTACTTCTACACCGGAACCTACAATTGCATAACCAAAGCCTATTACCATTGCTAAGAACCACACAGAGTAACAATGTATCCCACCAGAGCTTGAAGCTATATAAAGTATGATGGGTCTTGATACAAAAATAGATGAATATTTTATCGATGATGAGGAGACTGTAGAAAAGATTAGCACAGATGATGGAAATATGACAAATCCTTTCTTCGAGCTAGTCAACAATGAGATGGAGGAAAACGCAAATTTAAGGGCAAAAAAACATTCTTCACAATTATTCATGAATACATGTAATGAAATCAAATCAAACTAGGAATCACAACAACTTCATCAGGAATCAGTAGACCAAATTGTGGCAAATTTAGCAAAAAAGAGGTAGGAAATCAACCATCGATCTAAGGAAACTAGGCAATAAAGTAAAGAATCAAACCAAACTCACTACACATTTTCATGCAGGGAAGGGGAAGGTCCATTCCAAGGAGTCATAAAGCTCACAACATAGAATGTTAGGGTCCTCAACAGCCCTAACAAACAACACTTGATAAAGCGTAATTTATGTAATTTTAATTCAAGAAACAAAGCTTAAGGAGGAAGAGATAGGTAGATTTAAAAATAAAATTGGTCTATGGAAGTTATAGAGTGTAGAGAGTGAAGGAGCATCAGGGGGTTCAGCAATCTTATGGGATCCACGGAATGTGGTATTTGAAATTCAGGTTAAAAGACCCAAGTGGATGGGTGGTTGGATATACAATGTCACAAATTTAATAAAATTATTTCTAATAAATATCTATGGCCTGATCAGGAATAATAGAAAAAAGGAACTCTAGATGGAAATCGAGAACTTTTTAGCAGTAATAATGAGATAAACTCATTCTCGACGGAGATTTCAATGCCATTTTGGAGATCAGTGAAAAAAGTGGAGGAATATTGCGTGAATATCAATCGCTGAAGGACTTCAGAGATTGGGTTAATAGAAACAACATCATAGATATTAAAATAAACAATAAAATCTTTACTTGGAACAATAGAAGATATGTCTTTTTTAATATAGCAGAAAAATTTGATAGATTCATGTTTTTTGGTGACCTTGGAACCTTCGATTACACACTTTCTTCCTCCATCCTTGCCACTTCAGGTTCAGGCCACTTTCCTGTTCAACTACATATTCTTGAAGAAAAAAAACCCTCGAGAAACCCTTTTAAATTTGAAAACATGTGGTTTTTAGATCATAATTTCCTAAGTGTATTAGAACAATGGTGGAAACAAGATCACTTTGAAGGTTCAAAGATGTTATGTCTTGTCTCTAAAGCAAAAAATACATCAATGGAACAAAGACCATTTAAAAAATATTTTTGAAGAAAAGTTAGAAGTAGAAGTAGATATTCAAAAGTTAAATGCGGAGGTTTTGCAGGTGGGAGTGGATAATGCTACATTTTACAAAGAATGAGAACTATTATGTTAATATGAAGAAATACGATCAAAAGAAAAAATATTTTGGAAGCAAAAATCTAGGGAAACCTGGCTCTCAGAGGGAGATAAAAACACAAAAAAAAATTCCACAACAACACTAGGAATAGAATAAACATTAATAGAATCCTTAAGCTTAAAAATGAACAAGGATTAATGATAGACGATCCCCAAGAACAAGCAAAATAATTTGTCAACTTCTATCAAAACATGTTAAATAATTGGGATTCCTCAGACTTGACTGCTCAGTAGCAATTATTAAATAACATTCCCAAACTTATTACAAAAGAACAAAACATGAATCTCAACAAAAAAAATTCTATGAAAGAGATTAAAACAATGCTTTCCCAACTTCACCCTGATAAAGCTCCCAGGCCTGATGGCTTTCAAGCAGGCTTTTTCCAAAAAAATGTTAGTATTTTTTAGGATAGGACTTATGGCTGACAATTGAAAATACAAAAAACTTAAGAAATAGATTAACAGAAATCAACAATAGCTTCTTAACTTTAATTCCAAAAAAAAAACTAATGCAGAGGAATTGGGCAACTTTAGACCTATAGCACTTTGCAATACTATTTATAAGATACTATCCAAGGCTATTGCCAATAGACTCAAAAAATTATTACCAAAAATCATCTCAGAAGAGCAAGCTGGCTTTGTGCCCGGAAGATCCATATTTGATGGAATCATTATAGCTCAGGAAAAAATTCATTCGATCCAAAACAACCTTGAACCAAGCATGCTAATCAAATTGGATATTCAGAAAGCATATGATAAAGTTGATTGGAGATTCTTATGTAAATGTTTGGAATCCTTTGGTTTTTCTAAACAACGGATTAATCTCATTTAAAATTGCATTTAAACTCCCAAGATCTCTCTATTATTCAATGGATCTCGTAAAGGCTTATTTGATGTATCTAGAGGTTTGAGACAAGGGGATACCATTTCCTCCTTCATCCTCGTCATCATGGCTGAGGCTTTCGGTAGATCAATTACTCAAGCTCATCATCAAGGATTAATTTCAAGTATTAAAGTTACTGAAGGTGTCTCAAATATCGCACATCAGCAATTTGTTGGCGATACTTTACTTCCAGGGAAAAACACAATCCATGAAGCTAGAAATTACAAACATTTATTAAAATTATATCTGAAAGCTTCAAGACAAATAGTTAACGATGATAAATCATTTTTTTTCTTTTTGAACACTAATGTTAGAACTGAAAGCAAAATATGCTAAACCTTAGGCTTTTAAAAAAGGAGCTTTCCCCTACAAATATCTAGGAATGCCTTTGGACAAAGGTAGTAGATCTAATAAATTTTGGGACCCAATTGCCAAGAGAATGGATCACAAAATGGATAGTTGGAAGGGGAAATGGATGACTTATGCAGTTCAAGTTACAATGATAAAATCTACCCTAGTTGCAGTTCCTACTTACCAACTATCTTGCTTACTCCTCACTCAGGGAGCTAGAAACAAATTGGAAAAGAAAATTAGGAATTTTTTCTGGCAAGGAGTATCAGAAAACAAGAAGACGACATTAATCAAATGGGACAATATTTGCAAGCCACTTAAGTTTGGAGGATTAGGTATTAAATTTTTAAAATGGCAAGGTTTGTCTATAGGAGCCAAATTAGTATGGAATATATACCAAGAACCAACTAGAAAGTGGGTCAAAATTCTCTCTAACAAATATCTACATAGTAGTGATCCTCTCAACATCTTCAAAACTGAAAATCTGCCCAAAGGGTCAAGTGTATGGAACTTCATCCTAGAATGTAGAAAAATTATTAGAGAAAAACTCACTTGGGATATTGGTAATGGCGAGGAGGCTCTTTTTTGGGAAAATGCATGGGGTGGATAAGAAACCATTGATAGCATCATTTCTACACCAAGTATCAAAGACAAATTGGTGAGGCACTAGGGATTGAAAGTACACAACTATATTGAAATCCCAAATGGTGATCCTGGTCTAGGCTAGAAGTGGAAATCATTAGTAGATTCTCCACTTTCTAATGAAGAAAAATCCAAACTACAAAGAATTCTTAACTCTAGACATATAGTTATTAAGAGGGGAGCTGATAAGTTAGTCTAGGCAGGGTCCAATTTTGGTAGTTATAGAGTCAAGGATGGATACAACATCTTAGTCATGGAACAACAATGGCAGAACTCTGACCTTCCCCTAAAATTATGTTGGGATAGAGCATGCCTTCCCAAGGCTATGATGTTTTTATGGGCTTCCCTACAAAAAAGAATCCTCACCGTTGAATGGTTTAGGAAAATTGGATTTAAAGGCCCATCCATATACCCACTATGTTAAAAATATGAAGAATCAATAGATCGCTTGCTTTTAAAATGTCATTATACCAGGAGTTGCTGGCAACGACTTTGTAAAAAACTAAATTGGAAAACTGCACTACCTAACAACCTCTTAGATCTCTTTAAAGCATGGCCCACAAATCTCAATAACAACCTTTATATCATCATATAAAAAATTACTCCCTTCATTTTAGTCTAGAAATTTGGAAAGAAAGGAACAAAAGGTTGTTCCTAGAAAATAAAATGGAAAGGAATTGTCTAGAGAACAAAATTGAAGCTTGCATTATAGAAAGTGTCAATAATAGGCTGAGAACCACTACTCATACTGAAGGGATTTTCTCTCAATGGTAAAACGACATCCGAAAAGAATGGTATGGGTTAATCATCCCCCCACTACACGATAAAGGTGGGGAGGACAACAAAAAAGCCAGAGCAGAGTGCAGATGGACCTGTCCACAACAGGATTGGTTCAAACTTAATTTTGATGGAGCTTCTAGGGGCGACCTAGGTGTTGTTGGCGTTGGTTGTGTCATCCACAAATGGGATGGCAGTAAGTGTGGTAGTCTTGAAAACTCTACTGATCCCACCACTAACAATATTGCAGAAATAAAGGCTCTAGGCTCTAGGATGATCTTGAGTAAGGAATTGGGTGCAAGAACTTAGAAATAGAAGGAGATTCTCATATTATTATCGATGCCCACACAATAGATCACACTCATTATTGGAAACTAAATACTAGATTGGAATGAGCACTAGATTACTGAAACACTTCAATAATGTGAAAATAAGTCATATTTATAGGGAAGGCAACAAAATAGCTGATGAACTAGCCAATTTAGGAGTGGATGGCTCTTACTTAGCCTCTTAGCATTACACCATGTTTC
>MU226923.1:966582-999648 GCA_018584345.1 Thuja plicata | reverse complement strand
TATATATATATATATATATATAAAAATATATATACACCAATCTATTTATATATTTTCCCTCATCTTTCTTCGCTTATCTGCCCTTTATTTTCATATTTATTATCACAATTAATAATGTCAATGCCCACGATATTGAAGACCTCCAGGAATGCATTTGGATTAATTGTATTTGCCGATCAAGTTGGGAAGTTATAAAAGTTGTAAAGGGACATTTACGTCCTCAATATAAATCTGTAACAACCTTAGAATTTTTTAGGACTGAGCACTTGGAGCTACAACTAGAGGTTTTCTTCCTTGTTCTATCCTGCCAGTATGCTCCCATGAACCAAGACAAATGTAATTAAGTTTTTTAAATTAATAAAATTTCTTGGCTTCAGTCATTTACCGATAAAAAAAATAGAGTAAGGGTTTAGGTTAGCCTTCAATTTGGCTCAGGGTTAGGGTTCAATTATGATTAGAGTTCAACTAGGGTTCATGTTCAATTACAAATAGTTAGGATTAGAGTTTAAATAGACTTTGATTTAGGACTAGGATTATAGTTTGATTAGATTAAAGAGTTGCTACAAGAGCTTCAAAGCTCCCATAGATACTAACCCTTAAATATTCTCCACGGCTATTAGGTGCTCTTCTTCGAATGTAAGGGGGTTAGAATCCCCAGACAATAAATATGTTATTAAAAGATTCACAATGATGTAGAAAAAAATTGATATCATTTTTCCTTCAAGAAATTAAAAACGGTGGAGTTCACCCTTGACATTAACCTTAAATGCATTTGGAAGGATGCAAAAAGCTTCTTTACCAAGAACCAAAAGGGAATGAGTGGTGCATATATCCTAGTTAGCCCCAAATGGAGTAGATGCATCTTGGATTGGGCTAGCTCTCCTTGCAACAGAGTTGTGTGGACCACTCTTAAATGCAATGATTTAGAATATGGTATATGCAACATATATGCTCCTAATGACCATAAGGAAAGAATAGAGTTTTGGAAATGGTTATTTCAACTTAAGAACATCCCATATATCATGTGGATATTTCAATATGATAGAGGGTCTCCAGGACAGGGCTGGAGGAATAAAGTTTGAATGGAAAGGCAACGAGAATTTCTTTTGGTATAAAATGATAAATAAGCACAAGTTGCTAGATCCTTTGGCTGGCAACAAATATTCACACAATGGAATATGACACACCTGGTCTAACTACCAATAGGGAGATAAGAGAATATATTGCAGACTAGATCGGTTCTATGTTAACAAAGAGGTGTTTGGATTTAAGAAAGATCCTAATGGCATTAGTGTTAATGTTATACCCTATACTTTATTAGAACACCACCCTATTGTTACCTCCATCTTTACTTTGGAATATGTGAGGAATATTGAGAAGAGAAGTGATGGATTTTCTCTGAATGTAAGGTTGTCAAAGGATGAAGACATTAGATCTATAGTCAAGATCATCAGACTATTTAACATGCGGGTGCTTAAACACACCAGTGTCATTGATAGGTGGGTTCAATGTATCAACAATTGGAGGAATATGTTTCAAGTAGCAGGAAAGAAAGATAAGGACAATAGGAGATTGGAATCCAAGTTACGCAACAGTTTATGCCTGGCTAAGAAAACTATTCAAGATGACACAACCAATTTGGGTGCTCTGGATGCCTTGACAAATGCTAGAGACGAACTAAGAAGGTTGCATAATATTAAGATTTAGGGTGCTAAAACCAAGGCCACAATTCAATGGATTAATCATGGTGGCAAAGGATCAAGATACTTTTTCATATCCTTAAACAAAATGAGGCCAAGGAGAGGATTGATTGCTTGTATGAAGAGGGGAACGCTATCAGGTCCCAGGGAGATATTCTGCATTCATTTGTCTCCTTTTACTCCAAGTTGTTCTCCTCTGAGAATAATGGACAAGATATGTTGAGAGCTAGAAAGGAGATCAGTAACATTGTCCCAAAAAGGCTTCTAAACAATATGCAGATTGTGTTATTATTATTAGATCCAAGATTACTGAGAGGGGGTGAATCTCTAATCTAACAATACAAGATTTTCATCAACCATTCCACAACTTTCATCAATTAACATATATTGCATGAGTAAACAAACCAATGAAGATAAACATTCACAACCATGCAACATAATAACACCATTATTTTCTCATGGAAACCCAGCTAGGAAAAACCACGTGTAGAGATGACACCCACAGATAATTATTCACTCTTCTGAAGTACGCCCAGTTAAGAGATTAGCCTTGTTGGGATTTTATAAATGCTTGGTTAAGAGCAAGACTCTGTTAGGAGCCACCCATTTAAGAAAGTTACCTCTAGCCCTATTAGGAGCTTTACCCTGTTAGGAGTAACCCTGTTAAGGGATTTCAAACTCTAATTAAAGAATCACCTGGTTAAAGGATTTACAAGCCATTCATGTTAGGGTCTACCTAGTTAAGGGATTTATCTTGATTAAACTCAAGTGAAAGTGATCTGAAAATAATATAACTCCTCTATTAATACAGATCTAGTTCAAGCTCAATCTTTGCTTAACATGCAGACAATTTTTTGTCTTCTCTCAATTGCACCAATGCATCCACGATCTACACTTGTACATTTCATAATTTTACATATATATAGTACAAGTTCATTAGGGCAATTAATCGCCTTACAAAAATGTTTTACAACATTTCCAGCTCAATTCTCGAGCCCTAAAACATAATACCAATCTAGTAATTTTTCTAACAAACTCAAGTCGACCTTCAAATCCATCACACATCGATTTGACAAAGAAAACTTAAACCACAACACACTTTTCAATGTTCTTACACAACTTCATGAAATTTGATCATAATGTTCATAGAAATGCCAACTCATCAATCCTTGTCGATCTGCAACATCACTATGATCCCTGGAGCACATAACCACTTATCATAACATGATGCATCATCACCAATTGAGGATATGACTGATTGTTCTAAGAACTTCTTTTACCTGTCACTAAATGATCTTCTGTTTATTGAAACTTGGTCTTCCGATCACCAAAACATAATACGGTCGCAACAACAACCCTATAACATAGTAAATATAACATATCCTAAACCATAACACATGAATCCAAACCTATTTAACACAATCATCAAATCTTTCCTCCTTGTCTTTATCATGTTCTTGATGCAGAGGGTCTAAAGTTCTATGAGTTTGTCTTTCTCCAACCTAAAATCCACTTATTGGAACCATCCAATGGTTCAACCTCCAATGTCCTCTTCACCAATATCTGGAATCCAAGGCCCTTAATTCAAGCTGCCTCCTAGGTATAGTTGAAATGATGAAGAAACAATACATAATCAACTTCAACTAGTCCAACTAGCCCTTCAATTACCTTCTTTTCCTCCTTGGTTTCCCTCCAGAACTCTAAGCCCTTACTTAGGATCTTTCCCAAACTCGCCTCAGGTCCTTGCCTATGTTCATGATACCTTAAATATCCATTTGACACAATTCAAGCACTTCTGGCCACCTTAGCAATCACTTTGCTATCGCTACCCACAAGTAGGCCTAATTAGGCCTAATTGAATTAGGTCTATTTTCACTATTTTTTATCAAATGCTGAAAATTCTTCCATACAACCCCATGTAAGGTTCTATTATTCTTAAATCTATCACCTAACCCTTCAAGAATCTAAAGCTACAAGCCTTCAAAACACCCACAACCCTAATTTGTATCAGGCCCTAGTTTTTAGGCTATATTTTAGGTCTCTGGACCAGTCTATGCAAAATGCATCCACAAGGTCTTCAAACTTCTTTCCAACTCCTAAAACCATTTGATCCTTCAAGGGGACACGCTAGGGCTTCTGCACATGCCACTTAGATGTTCGTACCATATCATAGGTGTGTTGTTTCAATTCAATCTTTGCACTGTCCTGGCTCACCTACTCCGAGCAGTTAGCCTAGGGCATCACTCCAAAACTAGGAGTTTAGTTGCAAGAACCAAAATGGAAACAAAAACATTATCTAAATATCCTAACCTATCATTTCACAAGGTCTCATTCATTTTCAACTGTGGATGCTTAGGTTAGAGCCATTTTTGTTCCTGCAACTTTGCAAATGGAAGTTGCAGACACAGTCATGACCAAAAACAAAGTGTAACTCTACAATCCCTAAACTTGAAATAAAACTTGAATATGAAAAAGAAAGTTAAGACTAAGATCTACACTCCCATGGAGTCAGATTGTACAATCCAATCTGTACACAATCGTACAAGATTGCAGAAACACTATAATTGCAAGAAAAACTCAGAAAAAAAATTGTACAGTTTGTGCACACGTGTGGTCTGCAACTAAAACTTCATTAACCTCCAAAAATATTCATCCCATGCTCAAATACCCGAGCATGGGTGGTTACAACCATCAATTCCTTCATTTGTAACTTCTTGCAAAAGTTGCAAAAAGTTACTTGAGCAACTTTTGAGCATTTATTGCTTTTTGATGATTTTAGTCAACTCTATGATCCTTGACCTATCCTAGGACCCTAGTTAGGACACTTAAGACCCTAAAGGATACCATGTCCCATAGTTGCTCAAAATTAGAAACTTTTAGACCATTTGACAATATTTTGAACCTATGAGCAACTTTTGCTCTTACAAACATATTAGGACTATGACCATTGGATCTTATTACAAACACACAAAAACTCCTAAACAACCCTAAATAACATCTAACCCAACATCAAGCCAAAATGGGAGGTGCTCTGCACTAGTTTTTCATGTTGACCTGTCAACCTTCAATCGATCATAACTCACACCGTACATATGATAGACATGTGCGGTCATAGATATATTATCTAGAGACATCACTAATTAGTATTCCACTACGATCGGACACTCCAACTCTTACCATAGCTCTGGATTCAACCTCATGAACATACATCAACATAACATGCACATTCTCAACCAACAAACACTAAGTTGACAACAATGAAAACATCATAATTGATCAACCTATCATCATATCTGCATCAAACACATACCATAACATACTCAACTTTATCTCAAAATTAGTTATGCCAACATATTGGTTGAGCAGGCTTATCTCAGTGGCAAAGATCACTAAAGCCATTCATAGTATGAAGAATGAGAAGGCTCCAGGACCTGATGGCATCCCAGTAGAGTTCTATAAAGATAATATTGAGTGGGTGGGAGAAAATTTTTCACAGTTTTACCTAGAGGCAATTGAGAAGGGATCCTTGGGAGTAGATATCAACTTGGGGCTTATTAAGCTTATCCCTAAAGATGGAGACAAATCTCTAATAAAAAACCGGAGGCCCATTACCTTATTAAATGTCTCATATAAGATCCTGGGTAAAATGATGGCTATAAGGATTGGAGATATCCTATCCAAGCTCATTAATCCTACACAAATTAGTTTTGTGAAGGGGAGGTACACTCTTGAAAATCTGATTACTTGTTGGGAGGCTTTGGATTGGGCTAAAGAACCTAACCAAAAATCATGTATGCTTCTGCTGGACAATGAGAAGGCATACGGAAGGATTGAATGGAAGTTCATCACAGTGATGTTCCAATGTCTAGGGTTCCCAGAATATTTTTGTCAAATGGTATGCACTCTAATGAAGGGGGTTGTTGCTACTGTGGATGTTAATGGTATGAGATCCTCCCCCTTTGAGCTCACCAGATCCATTAGGTAGGGGTGTCCATTAGCTCCATATTTATTTGCTATAGTAGCATATGCACTTTTCTATCTCCTAAGGCATGATTCACTATCTCTAAAGGTGAAGAGCATTTTCCTCCCTAATGGGGAAGAGCTCTGCAACATACAATTTGCCGATGACACAACTATTATTATAGAACAAGATGAAACCAACTTTGGGAATCTTATGAATAAATTGGATTTGTTTTGTGTTGCTTTAGGAAGTAAGGTCTCTCTTCCTAAGTCTATCATTTTGGGTTGGGAAGACTCACAACCAACTTGGTGTGCTAATTCTCCCTTGCATGGGGTGGGCCTAATCACTTGGTCATATACCTTGGCATTCCTTTCTCGATTGATCCAAACCTCAAGGAAATGTGGGAATGTATCAAAAAATAAAATTGATATGAAATTGGTTAAGTGGAACAAACAATACCTCTCCCTAGCTGAAAGGTTTCAAGTGTGTCAAAAAGTTATTTCTTCCTATACCATATACTATGCTTCCACATGGCTTTTCAATCAGGCCCAATTCAATTATGTACAAAAGAGGATCAAGGATTTTTTATGGTCTGATTGTAGAGGGGTCAAGAAGGCTCATGCAATTAGATGGGTGTGGTGTACAATGAGAAGAGATCTGGGTAGTTTAGGATTGAATGACTTAAGGACTCAAGGTATCACTTTGGTTGTTAGGTGGATAACAAAGGCCTCTATTGGAGATGAACCTTCGAAAGAATTTATAAAAAATTAAATTACCAAGGCTGCCCCCATGAGATCCTCCTCTTGGAAAGGCCTGCATATTAATGACCTATTGGCTGGAAAATTTAAGATTAGAGTTGCAGGCTCTAATGTTTTCCAGTCACTTTGGAAGTGTTGGGACAAAGTAAGGCATCTTGTTGGTAACTACAATTTGATTGATGAGAATAGTCATATTTATGGTGAGAAATCTTTGTGGTGGAATCTCCATCATGGTGAAAAGCCTCTTTCCCTCCTACAAGGGTGCTTTACCCGTAGTTGGGCCAATAAAGGGATTAAGTGTTTTATTGATATCATTAAAGATGGTTGCCTGATCAGTTGGTAGGAGCTGGCGGATAAATTTGAACTACCCTAATCTCAGTGGAGGACATATATCATTATGAGAAGTGCCTATAAGGTCGTGAAGTTATCCAAACATTGTAGTGACCCTTCCAACAAGTTAGCTCTCTTGAAATGGCCAGATGGTACCATGTTTCCTTTTACTAAATCCAAACTCATTTATAAATTGCTCATTGATAATCATGAGATTTTAGACCCCATCAATTGTGCATGAAGGCTTTCCCTTGACCCCCCATTCCTGGTCCAACCATCTTCTTGACCTTTGGCATAAACCTATTGAAGCTAAGATTCTCTGTTTCATGTGGCGTTTCATCTTATAAAGATTGCCTGTCAAGAAGCCTAATAGGGAATTTAACATCCGTTCTTTATGTCATTGTGATGAAACAATCTCTCACATTTTCTTTTATTATATTTTTTCTAAAGAGGTTTGGAATCTATTTGGTCTTATGTTGAGAAAATATTTTACCATTACTGATGTCCTTACTGGTAAATTCTCGATCAAAAAGAAGAGCAGTAATCATTTTTGGTATGTTTTATTGATTCATATTGTTTGATGCATTTGTAAATCTTGCAACTATGATATCTTTAAAGGTAGGATAAGGTGCCTTACTAATCTCTCTAGAGACTCGTACTACATGACATATCCATGCAAGTTGCAGTGATACTCAAAATTGATGAAGAAAAGTTCTTAGAATTGCTTAATGAAGGTTCAACCCTTATCCTGAAGAAAGAGGTTGATTACGGTTACACAACTGCTACTCCATTAAAATACATGGATGACTTTGACATTACATTAAGGGAGTTGCTTGATCAGTTAAGGGATAGACATGATATAGATAGAAATGATGTTGGAACAAGCACTGTTGTTGAACCTGTTGCAAAAGAAGCACTTGATGAACTAGTAGAGGATGATGAACCTAAAGATCCACTTCCTAGCATTGAAGAAATGATAGATCCACTTGCTATTTTTGAACTCAATGGAAAGACCCTTAGGTGGAATGAAGGCCCCTTAGGGTGGACTTCTTGGAGGGATACTTGATATCAACAGATCATCTAGCAAGGTTGTTTTTTGCATATTTTTTGAATTATCTATTGCTCATGAAATATTCCATGTAATATTGTAATGTAATTTGTCTCTCAAACTCTGATACATTTTGTATGGCTTCTTTGTCATTATGGAGCCAATCTTGTAGTGGTAGTTGATCATACTTACATACCAATATGTAACTATTGCACGTTCTTTATATTTAACACAAAAAATAATTAGGGTTAAGTTAGAGTCAAGGTTATTGTTAATGTTCAATTTTGGGTAAGGTTAGGGTTTAATCATGGTTAAGGTCAATTTAAAAAGGTTAGGATTAGAGTTTAATTATGGTTACAATTATAGTTCAATTAGATCATTCTTAGGATTTTATTATGATTATGATTAAATTAGGGTTAGGTTGACGGCTAAGGCTGATAAAAATCTTTGAGTTAGGGTAAGCTTAAGATTGAATTAAAATTAGGGTTTAAATAAGATTAAAATAGGTTTAGGGTCTAATTAAGGATAAGATTAACAATATATTCAATTATAGTTATTGTTAGGATTATACTTCAGTAAGGGTTATTGCTTGGGTTCAATAAGGGTTAGGGTTCAATTAGATAACTTGGGTTGGTGTTTAAGTATTACGATTATGGTTAGACTTTGAATTACAACTTTGATTTAAGTTTAATTAAGGTTAAGATTAGAGTTCAATTAGGGTTCAAGCTAGGGTTAGGATTAGAGATGGGGTTAGAACTAGAATAGAGGCTAGATTTATAATATAGTTAGGGTTTGGATTAGGGTTAGGGTTAAGTAGGATTATAATTAGAATTAGTAAATCAAATAGGATTGTGAATACAATTATAATAATGGTTAGAGTAGTAATTATTATAAGAGATAAGGCTATAATAAGGGATAAATTAGGATCAATTTTCATTTAGAGTTAAGGTTAGGGTTAGGTTTTTATTAGTCATAATGTTAGTGTTAGGGTTAGGGATAATATTGAAGACATGTTAAATTATCAAACTCTAACCTTGTTTTAAATCCTGATTATTTCTCTACCCCTAGCCTTCATTTTATATCTAATCTTAACCTTAACCTTAACCTTAACCTTAAACTTACTGCTAACCTTAACTCTATCTCTAATCATATTTCCATCTCCAACACTTTCCCTAACCTTGACACTTACCCTAATTATATCTGAAGCCCTATGCCTAATTTTATCTTGAACACTCGCCATGTCCCTAATATTAATTATTTTCCCTTACTCTAACCCTTATTTTATCTCAATTAGTAATATTGTCCCTTATATCAACTCAAACTTGAACCCAAAAACCTTAATTTAAAACCAATTAGCAACCCTAATTGTAATTGTAACTCTATGCTTAACTACATTTTAATCTCTAACCCTAACCTCAATCCTACTCCTAACCTTAATTCGTTTAATATTTTAAATTAGGATTAGGTTTTGATTAGGATTGGTGTTATATTTACAATTAAATTGTAATTAGGGTCAGGTTTAAAGTTAGTTTTCAATCTAGGTTAGGAGATAAGGGTTTAATTTAGTTTAAGATCAGGGTCAATTAGGGTTAGGCACAATGTTAAATTAGGGTTTGTTAAATATGCCTCTAACCCTAACCCCAATTCATCTAATTTCTTGATTGTGGCTATGTATCTAACTATATAGTTATTGTGTTAATATTTAATCTATTATTATATTAAATATATTTTATTGTGTGCATTGACATGTTTTGATGGTTAAGTTATGGTGTTGTTGTTATTTCCATCAAGGTTCAAACCTTAAGGGGGTGCTACTCTTTAAAGTTTAAATGGGGATGAGATACCTCATTTACAATCTCACCAGTTCATAACTCCAAGTCAAGGTCTTTACCACTCTTTTTAATAATTTATATGTAATAAAAGACTAATAATATTATAGTTATATTTAATATTTTGAGATTGAGAAATGGATGTTACAATTGCTTTCTTGTATGAGGATCTTGAAGAAGATTTTTGTATGCAAAAATACGATGGTTTTGTCATAGTGAAAGGAAGAGAGCACTTGGTTTTTAGGTTAAAATGACCATTTTATGGTTCGAAATAGTCACCTAAGATGTGGTAGCAAATATTTCATGCTTTTGCACTGAATTTGGGTTATGTGAAAAGAAAAGAGGATCACATTGTTTATATTAAGGTTATTAATGATCAAATTTAATTGTTGTATTGTACGCTCGTGACATGTTGTTTAATAATAATGTAATGATTTGGGAGCTCAAAACTCATCTTTTTGGTATATTTGATATGAAATGCATGGGGACTATTAGATATTCTTTACGATGGAGATAAAAAAGGATCAGGTTCACACAAAGATTTGGTTAAGTCATAGTAAGTATGTTCATACCATTTTGTAGAGGTTTAAAATGTGGGATTCTAAACCAATAAAGATTCTATTTTGGGTTGGTACCACCGAGTTGGGTTTAGATAAGTAGTAATTTTTATGATGATACCAAGGAGATGTCTAATGTTCCTTATGTTAGTGGCATTGATATTCTAATGTATGCAATGGTTTCTAGTAGATCAAATATAGCCCTAGTCTAGGATTTTTAAGCATGTTTATGTCTAACCTCGACAAAGCTCATTGTACTTGTGAGGTAATTCTAATTAATATTTGTTTTATCAAGGTATTGATGATTTGGTTGATTTATCAGACGTATAGGGTTTACTTGATGAACATTAGTGAGGTGACTAAGATATTCGAAGGTCCACTAGTGACTATGTGTTTATTTTGTTTGGAGGAGCAGTGGGTTGGACAAGTAAAAGACAACCTACAATTGTGTTGTCCATCACTGAAACAGAGTATATGGACACTACACATGCCTCTAAGGAGAAAATTTAGTTATAGAGACTTGGTAATAGTATTGGTTTTGATTGGAAGACAATGAGGATCAGATGTGATAGTTATCTACAATATCATGTTTGGCAAAAAATCCTATGTATCATGGTCATACTGAGCTTGTTGATGTTTAGTATCACTTTGTGTGAGAAATAGATAGATCATTATTGAAAAGGTTGACACTTTGAATAATGTTGATGATTCACTTACGAAGCTAATAGCTACTAATAAGTTCTCTTGGTGTAGGAAGGCCATCGACCTTTATCACCATACTTAATTTAATGTTTATGTATATCTTTGCATGTTATTTCCAATGTACGATGTCAAGTGGGAGAATGTTAAGATATAGGGCCATAAACTTGGTAAATCCTTGAATTATTTGTCCTTTGATGTTATTTTTAATTTACCCATAAAAGGTGAAACCATTCAACTAATGATGGTGAAAAAGATCATGTAAAGATGAAGTTAATGTCACTATATGGACTTTAGGAAAAGTGAAAAATAGCTAGGTTTCCCACTTGAAATCTTCTATTTTCAAGTTTTCAGACATATGTATGGGTTGTAACTACATGTATAACATTTATGATAGATGTCACATGTTATCATGAGTCACTACGAGTGCATTTATGACTACAAACTTCTATATTGGTCTAGTTTAGTGAGATGACTTCTAATTGTTATAAGAGCATTTATAAGTGGCTATTTTGGGTTACATGCATGATTCCAAGGAGGTAGACATGAAATTATTTTAGATGGTTTCATTGTTTTTTATATTGGGATACCACAATGGTATTCACTTCCAAGAGTTTTAATGCATTGGAGCCTTTAGCTAGTTATTTTTATGATGTTTTGTTCAACCATAGTGCAAATAAAAGGTTGTTGTCAGATTCTACTGATTTTTCAAGAGAAGTATATTGTTGTTGTAATCTCTTAATATATTAGTAATATGTGTGCCTCTCTTTTTATGGTGGATTTTTTCCCTTAGTGGTTTCCCCACGCATAAATGATGTTAACTGTGTTGTGGTCCTCTCTTTCTTTCTTCAATTTTGCAATTGAACATTCTTTAAGGGATAATCTTTGGATTTAGATTTTCAAACACTTTGTTTTAAGTTCACATTGATAGCTTTATTCACCTTGTTATTCAACATGTGTCAAATATCATTAGAGTTTCAAATTTTTTGTATCCCTTAATACCTTTCCTTTAGCATTGTTGATCCCGACAACTTCAAATTCTATAAAAACCCTAAGGCTTTTACTTTTAGACTTTGTTATCAATTCATCTTGTGCTATCTTTTTCTTTAACTCCCTAATTCCTAGATGTTGATCCCTAGCATGTTATATGAGCTTGCCTTTCTCCTTGACCATCTAAACCTCCACCAAATTCTTTTATAACTTTTCTTGTGTTGTTGGCTTGTAAAAATTCTTCAAAGCTCCATCCTTGTTATACTTATCGTATTGGCCATGAATTCCTCAAAAGTATGATGCCTTGACATTTACCTTAGTCCTCTTCAAATTTCCTTAAATTCTTTCAAACTTTCATGGTTTCCCTTCTCTTCATGATTTTCCTTTAAATCTGAACACTACAAGGGTCAGTGTTTCCTCTAGTAACATCATCATCTTGTTGAACTATTAATTTGTATCACATCCCCCTTTCTATGGTAGGTAGTTCAATAGAGGCCCAATGTACAAGGATATGTTAATTATTGATATCTTAGAGGTGTACATACATACATCCTAGGTCTAATGCTTGTATTAAAATCAAGTGGAGTCTAATGGTTTGATAATATGATAACATTTAAGTTTTAAGGGTTTATGTTAGGACATTAGACAATTTTATAGTCCTCTCATATGGGCATAACGGTATGCCTAGGTGTGATGTTCTAAGGGCTTGAAAAAGCATAGAGGGATGATTGAGATTCATAAGTATGAACTTGTGATAATTATATTGGTATCTTTATATATTGTTATACAAGCATTTCATATGGGTTTGAGTGTCAAACATAGTGGAACCAAGTGCATTAAGTAGCACAATTACTTGATGTCATTCATCTGCCAACTTGCCCCTACTTTTCCAAGAACCATTAATATTAGAAGTAATGCATGTAAATGAGATATGAGAGTCCATATCTAGTAGTACAATAAAGGACGTTATTAGGCTTTTTTGTATGTCCAAAAATGTTTGAAATTGCTAACAAGAATACAAGGTCGTCACCTAGAAAGTTACAAGATAATTTTATTTTATTTTTTAGGGTCCTATTGTTCCTCTTTTTGGTAGCCTAGTAGAGGATATAGTGCCTTCCTATTTTATTTTCATGGATATTAAATCAATTAGACGAATAAAAAGGAGGAGTATTTTCAATACTTATCAAGCGGCGATATTCACTAGAAGCCCTAGAATTTGATCTCTAGTGTTGGGTAAAGGTAATATTGGCATTGTAATTATCTAGATGTATGGTTTCATGTAGACACTAATGATATAGAACAACGTGGTATTTCTCTTCAACTTAAAAGATAAAGTTATCATACATTAAGCAATCATCAATTATCATTTAATACATTAAAATTTATCAGCCAAAGATATAAAACTGAGATGAGACCTATATTATTTATACACAAGGAGGTTTCTAGGGTATCTACTAGCTTTCATGAATTGAAGAAATTAGCGAATCTAAAATAAACATTACTAAAGTAACAATCAAATAAAAAAGGTTAAAAAATACAAAAAATGTTCCTGTTACATGTCATAGTTATAAGTAAATGACAATTTCAGTCAAAAAAGTATTATACAAATTATTATCCAATAGTTGCCACATGAAAATTTAATTGATCCTTATATAACAATCAAATGCATTGAATAGAAACAGAACTTTTAGCTATATTAACAAACTAAATTATAGAGTAGAATTCTACCTTAGGTGGGCCCCCACTTGGGTATCTACACTCATAATGGAGAGTGATAAACTAATAGTCAATTCTTTATAATAACTTAGTAGAAATGGAAAGTTTGCTAGATTTTGATTACTTGATTAAAACTAAAACATATACAAAATATTGATCCTTTGATCTACTATTCTTTACAATGTATATGAACTCAACTAAATTTTCACTAACTTGGTATAAGCATACTAATCTATAACTTGTACCTATTAATAAAGGAGAGGGTTATTTTTTCAGAAGACCACAGTCGAAAGACTAAAGAAAATATCCTAATCATTACTCTAGTAATATAAGAGAGAAGATTTGATTATGGAGGTATGTGAAGATATGTATGTGAGAGAGAAACATTAATAATAATTGTAGTGGCAAAGTCTTTAATTCTACAATCATTCCTTGGTAGAAGGAGCCTTATTAAACTGCTCGATGACCATCTTAAAACCCCCATTCACATGTTTCTACAAGACAACATTTCACTAGGCTACAAGAATACCATTGTTGCTACCCTTCCTTTGACTGCAAGAATACTTGTTTCATCATTTCCTTACTTTCTTTTTCTATAAAACAAGTTACTACTTTTGACAATATTTACTTGTCATGATAAATCATACCATTTCATCACATTTTAATTGTTAAACACACACACACACACACACACAGATGAAAATATTTATCATTTCATTAATAGTTATATATAGTGCTTAATATTTATCATGAACCCAAGAAAGTGTCATAAAGTTTGTATAAAGTATCATTAGTTAAAGAATAATGAGATAAACAATGACAATTATAATATTAGATTGAAGGTTTCATCACCCCCTCCCAACTTAATTTCTTACTTTCCCTCAAGTATGAGGAGTCATTTGGATTTACATTAAAGCTGAGTCCCTGGGATCTCTTGGAGTTGTGATACCATTATGTTGATAATTTGATTCCAATAAAATCCTTTCATCTTCTCTTTCCTAATCCACTTGGTTTTCTCTATTTCTTCATCACAAGGTTCCCTCTCTTGCTAGTTTAGGATAGATGACCATAACAATGGTGGTTGAAATAAGAGATGTCCATAAAACTTTATAATGTCGTGCTAGATCCTTGTGTACTTATGTGCCCTTCTAATTTTTGCAAAGTCTTGGATAAGGAATGTAAGTCTTTCCTTATAGCTCATCTATTATTAATGTCATCTACTTACAACAAACTAAAAGACTCCTCTACCTGCTGTAATTATCTATTAGTTCAACGCGTGGTTGGGAATATCTGACCCCTACCTTAGGTTCAATGAATATTGAGTTCTCTAGTTCCCTATCTTGTCACATATGTTTCCCTATGTTGATTGCATTCTAGATGAATGAAGCTAATTCTCACAATTGTAGGTCCTCTACATAAAGAAATGAGTTGCATCAATATCACATGGCACTCTATATACTCATAGTTGTGTAGATAAAGTTTGTTTAGGGAATTTTGTAACTCTATAATACATGTGAGAAAAATATTGAAGAACAATTTAGGGGTAGGCATGGAGACCGACAAGTCACAATATAATTGCATCAATTGAAATACCAAAAATCACTCCCTTAAGAACAAAGAATAAGACCTTGTGGGTGGGCTGCATTGACAAATTTTATGTAGCATGAGAAACATATGTTTGCTTCTTCCTTTAGTTTTCTTATTTCCTCATCCTTGCTTTTGGCTTTAGAATTTTCTTGTTTCAGTTTCAATGACTTTACTTGTTTCTACCATCATAAATAAATGTTTGCCTAGGAGAAACTAGGAATTATATGGTGCACAATGCTTGCTTGACCCTTCTTCATATCATCTCCTGATTCTATGATAACCGGCTAATTATTCCAACCTTGATTCATGTTGCGAGTTTGGCCTCTATTTCTCTTGTGATTCTGTTTCCTAACCTTAAATTGATTGGTGAATGTATAATTTGTAACCTTCTCTTAGTTGGTCTTGCGAAACTGGAATTGGTTTATCAAATGAATTCATCCCCCTCGCTAGTTTTATAGATGCATACTCCAATTATTGAACAGGGTATTCATGTTGCATAGACAAGTCATCTCTTTTAGAGATACTCTCCATTTCAATTAAGAGTGATTTAGGTTTTGAGGAGTTGCCTTTGTGATTTTTTTTATCCTTTTGAGGTGATGTAATCACATTAAGGGTTTTAGGGAAATATGTTTCTTTTCCTTTCTTATAGTAGTAGTTGGGGTTGATTTTTTTTTCTTTGTATCCTTTTTTCAGGTTCACGACTGGTTTCATTTTCTTTGCACTTGTAGTAAAAATTTGGGATACTTTTTGCTTACTTGTTTTAGGTGAAATTGTGGTCATAGACATAGGAGGATACAAGTGTTCTGAAAGAGAGCTTGATGACTTAAACCCTTGGGCCTCAAGATGATACATACTTACTAAGAGTGGTTGTCGATTTCATGGAGGCTATCAATTTAGAGGAAGGTTGAAAAAAAAAATAAGCTACACATAATGAAGAGACTATAAACTCAAATAAAGTTGTCAATCTATATATAGGGTTCCCCAATTTATTGTCCCTTTCTATGGACACTCATTCTTGTAGTTTGATTATAGGTTAGCGGTTGGTCATGGGGTAAAATATTCATCCTCTTACTCTTTTTAATATGATAAAATATTCCCAAGATATACTTGGAAACTAAATATTTAAAGTCCTCCTAACTAGTAGTTAAATTAAGCAACAATGTAACAATGTAGTAGCCTTACATTTTCTAAATTTAGTGGCCATGAGTTATAATAGGTGATAGAGATAATTAGGGAAATTTACATGTTGACCATGTCTCAAATGATTGCATCTTGAAATGAATTGTGTAAATAATAGATAATTAGGAACATTAACATGTCAACTAATGAGCCCAAATAATGGCTCAATTATGTCTATGTCTTTTATGTTTTTACTAGTTTTGTTAGGGGTTTATATACTGTTATAAGGTTTAAAGTCTTCATTAATGATGGTTCTATGTTATTTTCCTGAACTTGACAAAAGTGACCATGGACTTAGCTTTATACTTCCTTATTGATTAAATGGTGAAAGAGGATATGTGACCTTGCTATGTAATTTTTTCATATTAATTTTGCATATAATTAGATAAATTTTATTCTGATGTGAAATGAATATGCCTTTGTTTTGTACATACTAATGTCATGATGCAGGAATAAATGAAGGTGCAACAATGGTCAAAGCCTCACAACATGGGAGTTCATGCCAATTAACTGGTTGAAGACAAAGTCATGCCAAGATGAACATTGAAAGAGTTAGCAGTTGATTACTTACAATTCATGAGGTGTAATAATGAGATTTTAGTCTTCATGCTTGTAGTAGAGTAGATCTAGGGGGGGGAGGACTTATGCTAGATTTCCTCTGCAACAAAAACAAATTGATTGTTTTCTATTCTGAGCATAACTCCCTTCCCTTTTCTTATGTTGTGATAAATTGTGTCATCCTAATGTCTTGGGACTGGACTTGATGTTAGTTAGAATAAGTTAGGAGTTTTCTTGCTATAAATAAAGTTCAAATATCCCTTCTCAAGAGGTTAGAAATCTAGATATTGTAATTCCAATTTTTTGTCTATTGAAGAACAATCTCAGCTACATTAGGATGTAACAACATTTTTGGATAAATAGGATTATATTCTAGTTTGCAGTATCTAGTTGAGCTTTGAGAAGAATCACTAAGGGGACCCACTTAGTGAGAAATCAATCTTTGTGTTTAGTTGTTATTTTTCATACAATATTTAGTTGTTGTCATATTGGTTGATTGTTCCCGCAGCCACTAGAAACTCCATCTTGTGAATGTTCTTGTAGCCAAAGTAGACTAAGCAATTTCCTATTTACTTTCCATGTATTAGATTATTGTTATTCATTTGAATTCAGTTTTAGATGATATTTGTTGTTAAGCATTTGAGTTGTTCCTTTCCATGCACTTTACTTTCAGTATCATTTCCTTTTTAGGCATAGATAGCATGACATAATTGGGTTCCTAGTGCATATACTTTGCTGACCCATTTTAAGCATACGTCCCTGGGTTAATAGAAAATGAGCCCTTATAGTAATAATAAGGGAGCTACTTAGCATGAATATCCAATCCATAAGTTATGTTTCTAGGGCCTAGTTGTTAAAACCATTAAAGGAGACCAACATCAACCATGCCTCAAATTATTGTTAAAAATTAAGAAATCCGCTCATCAATGAAATGATTGAAATTCAAGCAAACCCTTTTTAAAATTGGGATCTTAGAAAAATTGAAAAAGAACACTTACATTTTGACCAAAATCATAATAAATTAAATCATCATTGTTACAAGTTCATAAATAAAGAGAAATATTCACGTTGTAGACTTACCATGATGCTGACAATTACTAATTTTACCTTTGAAAATGGTCCTCTCTAGAGAAAGAAAATGAAAACAAAGAAAATAACACCAACAATCATTGAATATGGAAGGAAAAATAAATGGAATATGAGAACATACTAAGCCAAGAGCAGTCGACGAAGGAAGATATTACCATTGCAGTTGAAAACCAAGATGTTTAAGAGCGAGCAAACCAAAAACTGAAGAGAAGACACAAGATTTTAAAGGAGGAGAAAGTAGAGAAAAAATATCCAAAATTATAAGATGACATAAAGCCTAAGAATATACAATGAGAGAAAGAGAGCAAGTTCAAACATATAATAGTTTATATGAAGAATGAGAAAAACACTTTAAATAAATAAAGGAGAGAGATAAGTTGCATATGTAATTTGCAAGTCGATGCATGCGACATCTCAAAATCCTTATAAGGAAGAATCTACAACTAAGATCTAATATTTGATATATTAAAAATAATAAAAATAAGTTATTGTAAGATACGTGTGAAAACATTCAAATGAGATAAAAGACTTGTAGGGATTCTTTAAAATATTCCTACAAGTAGGCAAGTTAAAAAAAAAAACCTTTTTCAAATAAAGATGGATTCCCAACATAATAGATATTTAAATATAGAAATATCAAGAATGTCGATTTCATTTGGCTCAATCTGATCCAAATAAATGAGTTCAAACGGATAAGAGGTAATGAATCATTGGGGGGATTTAGGTCTATGGGAGTTAATGTCCCGACTTCGTTATAGCTAGGTTCATACATTGTATCATGAAGATCTATGAGGTGAGATTGTTCAAGATAATTGGAATGTTGTTATGAATGCCATTTTATTCTATAGAAATGTTTAGAAAAATAGTTTTTTTTTTTGGATGAACCCATGTTTCTGACATCATTCTAAGTTAAATAATGTTTAAGTTAAATAATGTTAAGTTGAATGAAAACTTGTCTTAAAAATAGTTTGCTTTTACAATCTACACTATTAAATAAGAAAGTTTCAAAAAAGTTGACCCTTTAAAATGTCGCGACTTCATTATAGCTAGGCTCATACATTGTATCATGGAGATCTATGAAGTAAGATTGTTCAAGATAATTGGAGTATTGATATGAATGTCATTTTATTCTATAGAAATGTTTAGAAAAAGGGAAAAGAAAGAATTGAATGAACCCATGTTACTTGTTAAAAAATCTTGGATAATTTCTTGGCATTATTCTAAGTTAAACAATGTTAAGTTGAATGAAAACTCGTCTTAAAAATAGATTGCTTTCACAATGTACACTATAAAATAAGAAAGTTTCAAAAAAATTGACCCTTTAAATGCTTTTTTTTTTTCGAAAAAATGATTTACACTTATATTTCCAAAAATCTACCTTATAAAAAACCAAATTAATTTAACTCAATCATGTAAAGAAGTTTTTTTTGACCATTTATAAAATTACAAATCTTAAACCTTAATGTTAGAAAAAAGTTTTTGTTCTCAAATTAAAACATACCCAATTAACACTTAAAATTCAGCCAAATGCAATAATATTTGCTAACGGCAAGTACTTAAAACATCCCTTAATAAATGATCGTACCGAACTTTATTTAAAGCAAAATCTCTACGTACAATTTAGCTTGTTGAATGTAGCTCAAGTAACTGGACGATAAACGGTGTAGATTAACTCCGTAGAAATTGGAATGCATATAAACTATCCGTACGGAATTGATTTGATTAATAATTATTATTGAAAATTTTAGTGAGATTGACAAGGGTGTTAATAATAATTATAAATGATAATTGTTGAAGTCCGCGTGGATAACGCGAAAGCATTAATAGCAAAATCGCGAATCAACGATCCGGTGGGAAGTGCGCAATTTGCAGCCGTTGATTATAGCTTTAAAATAACGTGACGAAGAAGAAAAGAATGCGAATAAAATTAGCAGTTTTAAAAGTGGATTGTTCGCAGAGTATGGACATCTGCGTTGAAGTTTAGAGAATTTGGGGGGTTTTAAAGCTGTTTTTGTGTTAAATTGGGGTTTCTATTTTCATTTTCCTGCGAGATTTGATGTTTTGATTGGTGAAGAACATTAGGGTTTGTGTAAATTGGAGTCCGAAGAATTTGCCAAAAAAAATTGTTTTTGATCAGCGGAATCTAATTCGTGATCACAGGAGGAGAGTAGGTTTTGAAGAATTGGTGAAAAGGTTTGTCAATTGAACTGGTTTTGCTCCGTGATCTCTTGGAGGGGATTTGGATTTGTAGAAATCAGGGTTCGAGTATATATTGTTCGAAGAAATTGTGTTTGAGGAATTTTCTAAAGCAATTTAGTGTATTGTGCAGGATTGCATCTTTGACCAGAAAAGGACGTCAGGGTTTGTGGAAGTAAGAATCTTGAGGATTTATCGTCATGGCAACAGAAGCGGTGGCTGCACCAAGGGGAAATCTGAGGAAGCCGGTGTTTGAGAAGGTGGATGAGCTGCAGCCGGGGACGGCGGGGCACACGATGGTGGTGAAGGTGGTGAGTTCGAAGCTGGTGCTGCAGAGAGCGCGTCCTAACCCTACAGGAAATGCGAACCTTCGCCAGGTACGGATCGCCGAGTGCCTCGTTGGAGACGACACTGGCGTAATCATATTCACAGCCAGAAATGAGCAAGGTAACTGTAATTTCATTTTGGGTTCTAGAATGGTAAATATAGTCGTTTAGGTTTTAAAGTCAAGTCTTATCTGTTCGATGGAAAAAGGTTGGAATTCGGTGTCTTTTCAGTCCTTTTTCATACCGGATTTTGGAACCTATTCTCAAGGATTTAGAAAGTACTTTAGGATTTTCCCTTCTTGCAAATAAATAATTCTTGTGGGGTAAGCCTTTTAGTTTAGTAGAGCTTTTCTGTGAAGGTAGTTGCGAGTAACTGTCGTTTCTGCAAAGCTTGCGGCTTGTAAGGCTGCTTCTGGGTGCATTCTGCGTTGATGTGAGAGGTTTCCTTATTGGGTTATCCCTATGATTTGATATCGTTCTACTTAAGGAAGACTGAACAAGTTTTATGCTCTTTTACTTTTAATTTAGTGATTTTTGTGTATGATGCTTAAAGGTCTGATGCCTAGGATAGTGCACTTACCTTGGAACATTAGGTTAAATTTTAATTTTAGAGTAGATTTAGGTTTAGATGCAATATGTGATAGATATTTATTTTGTTTAGGAATTCCCAAGGCACTGTATGGTTTCTCTATCCTCGCTACTCGTAAAATTATCTTATTTGAATGTCATTAATCAGGTTCATATTTTTCATTCATCGCTCGGGAGTATAGTTTTATTTTTACCTGGAATATGGCCATATCTTTTTTTGAAATAATCATTCTAGTGCGTTTTGAAGACCCCGATTTAATTTGTTTTTTAATTGAAACATATTGCTTGTAGCATTATTGAATTTTAGTGGAATGTATATGATGCATTAAGGTTTGAATCGATCCGAGGGGTTTTATCTTTTTACAGTAGGTAAATTAATCTTTGTTTGTGGGCAAATCCTGGTATTGACCTTTTATAGAAAATTTTGAATTCTTGGTGTTTCAGAGACAATTCAGGGCCATGTTGTTTTAAAACTTATGGTTCGATGTCATGTCATACCTTTCTCCTTGTTGCTCGATCATGTGGCTATTTCACTGAAATATGAAGTCCTATAAGGGGTTTTTACACGTGGAAAATGAAATTTAGGACTAGTAGGGTTTCAGATCAAATTCAGGAAAAGAATTATTTGGAAATAGTTGTCTTCTCGACCCAGTTTTAGTTTTTCTTTTTTCCCCTGAAGAGTATAGGCTGTAAGATGTTGTCTGCCCATCTCAATTCAAGGTAGTTTTTTGAATTATAGATTTATAATTTGTTTCCGTGGCGCTGGGCCTATATTTGAAATGGATTTTGGTACTCTCAGGGTTTTAAATTCAGTTTGGCCCAAAAGGTTAGCCTGGTTTTGTTTTAGGGAAATGGGCATTAGTGTGGTTTGGCATCCAAGTTATCTCATGTCAATTGTCATCCTTTTTTAGGTAAATTCTAGCTGAGGTTATGTGTGCCTGTATCTTATGAAATTTAATTTTTTATTTTCTGTGGTTTTTTTAATCTTGGGTGGTATTATGATTCTTCTTTTAGATGACAGTGGGATAATCGCAAGGGACCTCATCATTACAGCCTTGTCTTGAATATAAATAATGCTGATTTTATTAGCATCTCAAGATGGATAGGAAGATACAAGATGAACTTTTAATCATTCCGACTTTATCTAAATAATAAAATAATAGTTTAATGTTGTCTAGGGGCGGACTCTGGATTTGGATGGGGGGTTCTATGTTTTTATTTTTCTTGATGTTACACATAATTTGCTTCGTTTACTAATGTTCCTAATGTATTTATTCATCTCCTTATCTTCTACAGTTCCATGCGGCTTCCAAGATAAACATCATATCCTAGCTTTTACCTTAGATTGTCCTCTTGTATGGTGAAGATGCAATCCTTTTTTTTGTAATTAATGATAGGATAAGTATATGTGGCAGAAAGCTTGAATAAACATATTTATCAATTTTGCTAGGGCCAGAGTTGGAAGTTTTTATGAAATAATCGATAGGATAAGAAGTACATGTGCAGAAAGTTTGAGTTGGGCATTCCTAGCAACTTTGTTAGATCCATAGTTGGAAGGCTAAAGGCCCAAAAACGTTTTGCTCTAAGGGCCCGTTTGGCAGCTGGAATACCATATCATGGATATGGTCAATTCAGGAAGATGCTGTATATTCAAGAAGATGCTTATCCTCAAAATGAAATCTGGAATATGGTTTGACCCGTTTGGTTCACCCGGAAGATGAATGAGAAGATGCATTAAGGAATTTTAATTCTTTATTTTTTAATTTCTTTGAATATGGTGTGTATATATGTGTGTATATATACACACATGCACACGTGTATATATATATACATACATGTGCATGTATATACACATGTATATATACACATGTGTATATGTGTATATACACACATATATACACATATACACACATGTATACACATATACACACATACACACGTGTGTGTATACACACACATACACACATTTGTGTACATATACACACATACACGTGTTTTTATACACACATACATGTGTCATACATGTGTGTATATACACATACAAGTGTGTATCCATGTATACACATATACACACATGTGTGTATATATACACATATACACGTGTGTATACACATACACACCATATACACATACAAGTGTGTATCCATGTATACACATACACACATGTATATATATACACATATACACACATTTGTGTATATATACACACACCATACATGTGTATATACACACACACCATACATGTGTGTATATATACACACACACATACATGTATGTATATATACACACATGCGTATATACCATAGTTGCATGGGGACGGGGGTACTTGGGTACTTTGGGTCTGGGTATGCGTACCCGTGCAACTATGGTATATACACATGTGTGTATATACACACATGTATATATATACATCCTTGTAGCAATATAATATACATCTTTATAGTCACGGATCCCACAAAATATTAAATTTGCTTTTGTAAAAATTGGAATTGGAATTCGAAATTCCAATTCCACCTATTTAGGTGGAAGATGATATTCCCATTTTGGGGGCAAAATGAGAATTTCGGAATTCCAATTCCATTTTTTTTCAAGGACCCAAACATGGAATTTGGCATTATCCAGAATTAGATAATGCCAATTCCGGTCCAATTCCTGCTACCAAACGGGCCCTAACATAAAATGGATGAATGAGGAATTGAGTGTAAAGGATGTTAGGTTGCCTTGGTAATCTGTAGATGCTTATATTGAAAATGTCTTAATAAATCAAATTAAAAATTTCTGTTTCCAATCTACAGTTTTAACCTACCATGTTTCTGTGTATGCAAGTCAACAGTTAAAAATTATCTGATAAGCTTAAATCCTTTAAACTTGATAAATAGAACGAATTACATAATAAATTGTGATTAATATACCAAAAAGAACTTTTGTTGGAAAAAAAGAGGGGCTTTTAAAGAGAGAGTTGGCTGAAGGTTAGCTAGATACAAAGAAATATATCCCTGATTTGAATGCAAATGGGCTCCCGTAAGCACCAAATGTAAAATTAAACTTAGATTATAAAATTTATTTTCATTGAAACAGCAAAATATTACATTGGATGTAAGAGGATTTTGGGAGAAAGATTACATTTTTTTGACACTAGAGAAGCTTCCATTCAACCGAGTGTTTTATTCTTAAAACTTAAACCGATATTATTTAAAATCTGGAGGAATCACATATCATGAAAAGTCGGGCACAACCCACAAACGCAAACTTAGATCCAGCTAGATAGGGCACCTGTCCTAGATTGGTTGAGAAAAGACATAAGAGTGAATGATGAATGCAAAGTGAGAGGCATAACTCAGTCTGATCTGATCCAATCATTTGGATTGCAGCAGAGGAGGTAGCAGAGCCTTCAGGCACAGAGAAGAGATATAAGTCATTTAGAATGCATCTTAATTACAGGTGGGTTAAAGAGCTTTGTTCTTTAGATTTTGGTTGCCATTTATCTGAATTGTATCCACGTCTGGATGGTTTTACCTCTAAGAAGAACCTTACTATGACCATAAGTTTATAACCATAAATTCAAAACACTTGGGAACCAGAATACAACAAGGAACAAACAAATGGCAAAGGAAAGGGAAGCAAGAATTAGTGATAGCGTGTTGTGGCCACAAAAAGGTTTTGCGTCCTTCAATTGCAGTTTGATCCACATTCCAAATCATTATTTGGTTAGACTTTGGTGGGGTTATGTGGGGTCTTCTCGATGATAGTGGAAATGATGTAGTCTATATTCTTGTTTAATAAATTAATAGTACCACTTAATACATACTATTATTACTAAGATATGGTAAATGTTGGGTCAGGTGATAGGCTATGTGGGGAAAAGCTTGGGCTGTAATTTTAAGAACGATAACTATTTACTAGTTTAATGGACCTCATCAATGCAGTTTCCATGTTAACTAGGTTTCGATTTATTTACGAAACTAATAAGTTATAATCAAACAGATACAATAAAAAGTGTCATGGGATTTAGGAGAATGAAATGCGTTTTAATTTAAGTTCAAGATTAACTGCCACAAGATTTTATGATGTAGCACGAATTAAAGATACTTTAAGGGAGGGCAATCCTAATGATCTGATCAGTAATCTTATATTTCATTGTTCAAGTGTAACATCAGTATGTGGTAGGGGTTCATAGGTTCATAGGTGTTTGTTGTTACCCAGTTTTATCTAAAAACATTTATGTAAAAGGAAAGTTAGAAATTTAGATGCTGGAGTAGGAGTGTTGGTTTAGTCTGGACGGCCACTGTTTAGAAGTTGTAGATTTTTCTAGTATAATGGTTTGATGGTGGATAAAACATTCAACTCTGTTATGATTTTCTCTGGAGCCTGTGTTTAAAACTAACTGGTTCATATTTTAGAGGAAGATTATCAAGATGATATTCAACAACCACTTGAGATTGCTGTGTAAACTAGTTTTACTAAATCATTTGAGCTAGTGCAGGAAACTTCTACTCCCCCCTCAGTCACTCTGAGTAATCCTAACGAGAAGTATGTTGCTTGCATTTCAAGTTGCAGATTGTTCGTTTACTTTCTTCATAGTCATTGGGCTTTTGTGGACTATCTGGGACAGCAACTCAGTCATTTTTAACTATGCATGTAAGATGTGGTCATTTTATGAAGCGTGCATTTAAGATACTGGCATTCGACATTTCTGCGACAGTTTCAAGCTGTTAATTAAAGTTTCTCTCTAGTTATCCAGCATTGGAATGTTTTTAATTTTTAAACTTTTCAAACTGAATGATAACTACACCTTTTTAAACCTGAGATATTATATATGGTGATTTCATATATTATGCGAATGAAATCATATCAAAGATCTTTTAAAAAAAAAAGAAATAATAAACAATTGCAAGAGCTTTATATATATAGATATATCCATTTTATTAGCTGGATCGCATCTTTTTAGTATCTGATTGCTTTCTTTCTTGGCATGGCTTTAGTTGATATAATGAAAGAGGAAGTAACAGTGATAATTCGAAATGCAAAGATTGACATGTACAAGGGCACAATGCGTCTTGCTGTGGACAAGTGGGGGAGAGTTGAAGTTACTGATCCTGCAAGCTTTACAGTGAAAGAAGACAATAATCTTTCTGCTGTTGAGTACGAGTTGGTCAGTGTTGCAGAATAATGTTTTAATCTAGTTTTAAAGCCAGACGCATCTGAGGTCTGTAATACCAATAGTTGGATTGGTTTTGAATAGAAAGAATTACATTCAGTTACCGAAAGCTGTGGAGAGTGAGAAATGTTTCTTTTTGATAAGAGGACACAATCTAAAAACGCATTTTGTATCAGAATACACTTGAACTTGACCTCGCCAGCTGGATCTATACACGCGGTGGTACTGGTTGGTTCATTTTGGAGGCCTGCAAATACTTTACTGGAAAGCCAGATGTCAGGATATCAGCATTTTGTAATGGTGATGATACTAGAATTTCGCTACCTGGAAATTGTCTGGTCTTCAGTGGCTCAAAGCAGGAATTATGTACAGGCATAAATATTCACGAAGAAGACAGTTTATTAGGCAATTTATAATTGCTGCTCAGTATATATTAATACTTAGATTAATAGCCAAAAGATTTACATATCTTTTTGTGTCCAGGGATTGGTATTGTTATTTAAATGCTATTCGTAGCAAATCTATAAATATTTGGACTAGAATGATGGATAATAGTCATTGTACTTACGTACTTCATCAGTGAGTTTATGTTGACTGATTTACTATTATTTTTGTTTTATTGTCGTGGGTGTTGAGGGGGCCGTGAGATGATTTAAAGAGCTGATTCTAGATATAGTTAAATCTTGTGGGTGGCCATGCATGTATTGTGTCCAGTTATATTTGTCTTGCTTAAGTGATGCTCAAGGTGGGGTGGATGAATGCTACTGCTTTTGCTGTTTTACTATTAAATTATTGATTAGATTCAGCTGTGCATGTTGTTATTTTATTGGAATACATAAAAGCACTCATTGAAAGGTGGGAGAGGATAGACAAGATTAAAACTTGCATGATATAAAACAATTTTCAATGGACTATCGTCGTTTTGAAATAGTTGAACCTTGTGGTTAGCAATGCATATATTGTGTCCAGTTATATTTGTCTTGGTTAAGTGATGCTCAAGGTGGGGTGGATGAATGCGACTGCTTTTGCTGTTTTACTATTAAATTATTGATTAGATTCAGCTGTGTTCGTTCTGATTTTATTGGAATACATAAAAGCACTCGTGGAAAGATTGGTGAGGATAGACAAGATTAAAATTTGCATGATACAATTGTCTATGGACTATCGTCGTTTTGAAACGCTGGACAACTTTGTGAACACCATTTATTTCTTTATTTAACATGGTGGACAGCCTCTCAGATTTTGATCTCTCTTAAACGTGTCGGATAATTAAGCCTTCAGACTTAATTTTTAAGTTTCTTATTGTTAAAAAGAAAAACTAATCTTTTAAATTGATTGGATTAGCTTCATGAAGATGGAAGCTACCGCCAATTCCGATGCAACATCACTTTGAGTTTTCTCAGTTTCTGTTTTTATTGTAAGTAAATGCCTTGTAATCATAAGGGGAGGGGTCCCAAAATTCTACGTGGATATTTAATTAGTTATCAATTTTGTAGGGCAATTTATTTGTCAAGTTGACTATTCAAAATTTGGTTTTGAGTCTACATGGCCAAATTCAAATATGAAGGTTCATGCATTGTGCTTTTATGTTCAAGTGTTTTAAGAGAAAGTAAGATAGATTCTATTTCTGGATTAAACTTTGTATATAGCATAATCTAGAAATATAAGAATCTAATATGATGGACTGTAATATGGATTGGAAATTACATGACTCTAAGAAAGTGAAAGTAACGTGGTAGTTGTGTATTTAGTTATGTTCATGTTGCACTGATGAGACATCACGTAGTACACAATTTAAACTAGAAATGTAAGAATCTAATATGATGGACTATGGAAATTACATGACTAAGGTTGGGGTCCCATGGAAGAGGGCTTACTATAAAATAGAGTTGGACCCTGCTTCTTGTTTTTCAGGAATATTTTAAAGGAGGTGGTTCGATATTTAAGGAAGATGATGGTTGTGCATAAGAAAAATAAGGTAGGGGTTTTTTGAGGGGGGCTTAAGTTCTATTTTTGTAGAAAACAAAATTGTTTGGATGGATTATTTTGGATCTTCTCCTTCAAAATAGGAGCTCCCACTTTTTAACAAGAGGGTGAAATACAGGTGGGGTTAGAAATTGCCCCACTAGCTTAGGAATCGTTTAGGAATGTTTGTCATTTTTCAAATATTCAATTTCAGAATTTTCTTAAATAATGATTTTGGTGGGAAAATGTTTTTTTTGTTTTTGTTTTCTACCTATTTTTCTTATGCACAACCACTAGCTTCCTTTATTGTTGGGGTTTAAAATTTTAAATGCAATTAGACTACAACACTCATGGGACCACCTCCTTTAAAATATTCTTCAAAAGTAGCAAGCAACCCCAACTCTATTTTTTAGGAAGCCCCCTTCCATTGGACCCCATGCTAAGTAAAAAACCGTTTTAACACCAAAATTATTTTTTAAGAAAATTCTGAAATTAAATATTTGACAAATGACAGAAAAGCATTCATACGATGGTGGGGCAATTTCTAGCCCCACCCCTTAGGCAATGGTCCCATGGAGCGAGCTACAACTCTATTTTTTAGGTACAGGAGGTAATATGTGATTTTATTTTTTTTGGGAGATTATTTAGAATCTTTACTTGCAAAATAGGAGCCCCTCATTTTTAGGACTTTGAATTTGAGTGGATGAAAATGGGGTGGGGTTGGGAGCTTAGGAGAAATTCCTGCCATATGTTGTGCACATTTTATTCCCCCACAAAATCCAAATAAATCTCACCAAAAAAATAAAAACTAGAGGGAAAATAAAGTTTTTACCTTTTTTTTTTAATATTTTAAAATTTTAATCTCAAACGAACTAAAAAATTCATAGGACTGCTCACCTTCAAATATTCCTAAAAAATCTAAGTTGTCATTGCTCTATTTTTATGGAAGCCCCCCTTCCATGGGACCCCAACCTTATTCACCCACTTGCTTCAAAATAAAAGCTCTTATTTTGAAGGAGAAGATTCCAAATAATCTTGTAGCCAATTTTTTTTTTTTCATGAGACCACCCTCTTCCTCAAAAATAGAGCTTAAGCCCACCTGTGGGACCATGGCCTAAGAAAGTAAGATGATAGTTGTGCATTTAGTCATGTTCATGTTGCACTGAGGTGACATCACATAATTGATTACTTTTTCAGATTTAAAAAATTTAGGCTATTTACATGCTCCCTCAAAGAACTCATTTTGAGTAATTACTATCTCCATTGTAGACTTTTTTGAAGAATAATGTGTCATAGCAATATTCCAATAGTCAATCAAACTAAAATTAAAGTAAACTTATGAATCATATTATATATTTTTCAATTTGATCATTTTCTTATAATTCCAATATTCTAAAATAGGGGAAAACTAAGCTGTTTTTTTAATATATTTTTGGTTTATGTTGAGTGAATAGACTATTATTTTCCCTATAAATTTTGTATCTAATTTCAAAGATAGATTGTATGACTAACATCAAGATTTTCTATTGAATGATATAAATTAAATGATGTTGATATAATTTTTCCTTGTACAATTGTGTTAAAGAGTTACGGATTTATTTTTAAAGTTGTTTAAAATTAATATAAGAATGATTAGGTGTTTTGTTTATATTTATATATTCATTATTAGTTAAATTACAATTTGCATTGATTATAAAGAGTTGAGATATTTGATGGATCTTTGGTTCATAGCATTTGTAGCTTACTGATTGTAAGTTGTTTTGTATGGTGAGTTTGAAAAAATATTTCTATTTTTAGCATTAAATTCATTTGTATTTTTAATTAAAAAGTTGGATAAAAAGTTATTGATCAAGAAGAACCATAACAAAACCCTAAGAGCAACAAACCCAAAACAACATTAAATGCCTTGTAACTCTTGTACATTTTGATGGCTTGGAAGCCTATTGGTGAAAACCCTTACTTTATTGCCTTTGATTTATGGAGATTGTAAGCATGAGAAATTAGTTAAATTGTTTTAAATTACTTGAAATATCCTTGACTATCATTGGATAGACATTTGCATCAACAGATATCATGCAATTATTAAAGAAGTGTGAAGTTAGTTTCTTGTTATAACTGTCCTCTCTAATGTGATTAAAAATTTCCAAACCTACTTTCTTTCTTGATATGACTTTTCTCTCTAATATAGTTAAAATTTTCCACACTACATTCTTGCATTACCCATGTGCTTTTTGAATAGTCGGGCCTTGTTGATTATAGATGTTAGGCTTACCACCCTTGCTCACTGGAAATGCATGATAATTGTCGATACAATGTTTCACACTTGTTGGCCCCCCAAAAAATTATTTATTGCTCTAAAAGGACTAATTTGATTGGACAAACATATGCCACATGCACTGTGCATCATCATGCTTAAGCACTAAATTAGGTTATTGGGACTGTACAATAGTTGTCATGTTCCAATACACCATTTGTCATGACCTGACCACCTTAAGTCTTTATGTTGGTGTTTCTTGCACAAACATTAACTAAGGTGTCTTGAAGAAGACACACATGCATACAAAGTCAAGACTTAATACTCTTGCAACACTTGCAACAAGCCATGTGGGCAAATCACTATTGGTACATATACACCGAGTTCACATTATCATCACCAAGATAACTAGAAGCTTGTATATTAGCCACACATGTTGTAAAAGTGATTGTTTGCACACTTATAACTTGTATTTAGAAAACATATACCTTGTAGGAGAATGAACAATCAATGCATGTGGGTGAAAGATTAGATGGATATTGTACATTGGATTAAATGAGCATACATGAACACAATGGATCGATGTAACCTTTTGTTGCAATACAATCATTTCTTCATGTGTCCACCAACTCAAATTCTTTTTAATAAAGTGCTTACCATTTGTTGGCCCACTTATATGTTAATGCCATTGTATTTTGACAAACCAAACCAATCCAATAGACTAGAGCCTTATGTTGAAATACAAAACCACCACGAAGATGCCTCCATAGTGAAACACCTCATTAAATTCATCAAATTTCCATAGCCATGATGTTTATCACAAAAGGTTTTTTTATTTAAGCACCTCGTTATGAGTTGTACCATTATTGCTTATGTAGACATACGTTGACCAATACTAGCACATTGTAACCATCTAGGCCCATTGCTTTTGGCCTCCTAATAGTTTCTAGGTTATTATTGTTTGAAAGTGAATGGACTCACTCAAATGTCCCTTGCGATAAGTAGTAAATGACAAAAAAATGTGAGCTTGAAAAGTACTTAGGCATGAAATAATAAATTTCCATCAATAACACTTTGAAACTCGAGACATATGGGAAATAGTAATTTCAAAGGGACATGGAAATATGATAGTGTTATAACCAAAAGCTTGAGAAATAATTCAGTGAGATCCATGTAGTCAATTTTTTTGATCAATTAGAAAGATTATTATAAAGACAACAAATGCCGAATCAAAATTTGTAAGAGTAAAATTACAACCAATAGAATCCAAAATTTAAACAAATGTAAAATATTATTAAAATTCTTAACAAAAAATAAACATACTTTTTCTAAAAAATCGCAATCTAATTAAAATCAAATTTAACCTTTATTATATATTTTAATATTCAAATCTTAATAATATTTATGAACTTAAATTTTCCACAATTGCACCTAAAAAACTCAAACCATATTTGATGAGCATATTTGTTATTACCATTATGTAAAAATAATTAAACTTTTTAAAGTTAAAATCTCCTAATTTAGTGATCAACACCCACTAAGATAAAACAAAACATACATCAAAATAAAACTAAAATAACTAGCACTTGCACCCAAACGAGGTACAAGGGATACGCCGATAGGTGTTTGATGTGAAAGCATAAATGAAGCTTTACGAGATAAAAGGAAGTGTCACTAATTCATCACTAAAATGAGAGGAGACTAAGTTTTTTGTGTAGTGGATATCAAGCATGCTTATGAGCTTGTCTTGTTGAGTATAAAGAACATGTACAACTATTATCGATGATTGAGCAATGAGATTATTTGCTTCAAAAGAAAGCTTTTGGTAATTGATTGTATTGCAAAGTTTCATTCTTTCTTCTTCAAATAATGTCGAATGTACCTGTTGAAAAATGAAAAAAATTAAAAGCAAAGCTAGTCATTGCTCTATAATCAAAAGACCCAAATTCAAATAAGAACTATTTTCTATTAGTAGCAGGGGACCCCAGTTTGATGAAACTTGAAACCTTACTCATTCAAATAAGATATACTTTCTATTAGTGCTTGTTTTATGGAGTGCATAAAAGAATTGTGGTCTCATCTAATGTCATGATAGATGGATGTGCTCAAAATGGGTCTATTAAACAAACTTAACACTTTTCATAAATGCAACACAAAATGGCTTTGTTAAACAGGCTTCAGAAAATTTCAAGCAAATGCATTTGGCAGGTGTAAGCCAGATTTAACAACCTTTGGCAAAGTGAAGGTGCCTTGAAAAGGTTAGTTTCCTGCAAAAATCAACCTTGTTGATTGATAAAGCTTTAGGTGAATTGAATTGGATGGAGAAAAAAAGAGTAACGAGTCTTTTCACATGGTATCCAATACGCCAATTTGGCATCTAAATTAATCACAAACTAACAAAACAATTGTTTCCTTTTGTCTTTATATATGGTTTTCTTAGCCAGATACCAATTTCATACTTTATGCTTCCTGTAATTTGGGGACATAGGTCACTCATCTTTCCCTATCGTTGTCATGATAAAGCATTCAATAAACAACAATCAGACAAAACCAAGTCATGAATCCACACTTCATAGCT
>MU226923.1:897590-950506 GCA_018584345.1 Thuja plicata | reverse complement strand
ACCAGAAAACCCCAGAAAGAGAGGGCTTGATCCACAGCTCCAAAACAACTTGAACAAGCTGCAACAGCAAGGCTCTGATACCATGTAGAAACTGATGAAATATCAGATTCAACTCCAAGATCCAGCTACATGCAATAAACCTGTCACAAGAATGAAACAACAAAATGGAAAAAGCGGAACTCAGATGTTTACTCAAAATGTGAGAGAAAAAATATCAACTAAATTTCTGAACAACAATTACAAAGTTCAACCTTAAAAAGGTGAACAAAACCCTAAAAGGAAAATACTAGGTTGCACATTATTAATTAAGAATTAATTAATAACGCACCTAAGAGAAGCTTGCATTAGATTTGGTCTAGATGCAGTAAGATACAAGAGATTACCAACCATGGATCTGTATGAAGTTTGATCTACAGGAGGAGAATCATCATCTTTAACAAGTTTGCATCCTGTTTCCATAGGTGTACTGACAGGTCTACAATCAATCATGTTAAATTTCTTCAACATTTATTTTGCATATTTTGTTTGAGACAAGAATAAGCCATGTTCAAGCTGCATTACTTGAAGACTAAGAAAGACTGTTAGTTCACCCAAAAGAGACATTTCAACCTCAGATTCCATGAGATCAGAAAAGTGTTTGGACAATTCATCATTTGTAGAGCCAAAAATAATATCATCCACATAGACTTCCACAGCTAAGATATCATCATTAACATGCTTAATATATAAAGTGTTGTCTGCACTACCACGAGTAAAACCATTTGCAGTGAGATGCTTATCTAGTCTGAAATACCAAGCGCGGGGAGCTTGTTTTAAGCCATATAATGCTTTTTTAAGACGATATACATAATCAAGTTTGTCAGATGAATCAAACCCTTCGGGTTGTTCCACATAGACTTCTTCATCAAGATAACCATTTAAAAATGCAGTTTTAACATCCATTTGATAAATAGTGAACTTTTTGTAACTTGCATATGCAAGAAAGATTCTAATGGACTCTAACCTTGCAACCGGTGCAAAGGTTTCACCAAAGTCAATACCTTCCTGTTGAGCATAACCCTTACATACAAACCTGGCTTTATTTCTTATTACTTTTCCATCTTCATTTAGTTTATTCTGAAAAATCCATTTCCCACCTATAACATTCTTGTTGTCGGGTCTGGGAACAAGTTCCCATGTTTGATTTTTCTCAATCTGGTTTATTTCATCTTTCATAGCATTCATCCAATAAGGTTCTGTCATAGCTTCTGGGACAGTTTTTGGTTCAAACTCTGATAATAGACAAAAATGTTCTGCAATATGAGCATGCTCATCAATTTTGGCTTTTCTTCTAGTTAGAATTCCTCACTCTACATTTCCAATGACTTGAGATTCTGGATGTCTTTTTGCTAGTATTCTAGAAGGAATCTTTAAAGGGCTTTTTGATTCTTGAGAATTTGAACAGTTCTCTTGATCAGTATGGTCGGAAAGTTCTTGACTATCATTAGTTGACTCATGATGATCATAAGAAACATGTTCTTTTCTTTGTAAAGAATCTTCTTCAATATAGTTTTCAGAGTTATTGTTTAATAAAGAGCTTTCATCAAAAATCACATTTATAGCTTCAATGACTTTATTCAGCCTTTTATTGTAACATTTGAAAGCTTTACTTTGAGTAGAATATCCCAAAAAAATACCCTCATCAGACCTGGAATTAAAATCATCTAACAAATCACTGTCCTTCTTGATAAAGCACTTACAACCAAAAATTTTAAAATTCTTAACATTAGCAATTTTTCCATGCCAAAGTTCATATGGAGTATATGATGTTCTTACTCTGATTTGAGCCCTGTTTAGAATATATACAGCTGTATGAACAACTTCTTTCCAGAATTTATTAGGTAGTTTGGCTTCATTCAACATTGTTCTAGCCATTTCTTTAACAATCCTATTTTTCCTTTCCACTACACCATTCTGTTGTGGTGTACGAGCGGTTGAAAACTGCCTTTTAATACCATGTTTTTCACAATACTCTATAAACTCTTGTGAGGTGAATTCTCCACCTCTGTTAGAACGTAAACATTTCAGTTTTAGATCAGTTTCCCTTTCAACCTTTTTCCTGAATATTTTGAAGCGTTCAAAAGCTTCTGACTTATGTTTCAAAAATGTTACCCAGACCATCCTTGAATAATCATCTACAAACAACATAAAATATCTTTCACCATTTAGGGCTGTTGTTTTAGTTGGACCACAAAGATCAGTGTGAACAATTTCTAGAGGTCTATTAGACATGTACTCTTTGGTTTTGAAAGACGTTTTGGTTTGCTTACCCTTAACACATTCTTCACAAATTTTAGCTGGCTTACTAATTAGAGGTAATCCTCTAACCTTTTTATTCTTGTTGATCCTAGCAAGATTATCAAAATTTAAGTGTCCCAATCGCTTATGCCATAACCAGTTTTCTTCTACTTGACTTACAAGACAAGTATTAATCAATGATGACTCCTGAATAGTAGAATCAATTAGATTATAAAAATTTCCTCCTGTTCTCAAACCACTAGCAACAACTTTGTTCTTACTCTTGATAGAACATCCTTTAGCATTAAAAGAGATTGAATATCCACTGTCACAAATCTGACTTACACTCAAAAGATTGTGTTTTAGACCTTCTACATAATAAACATTATGAATAGGAGTATCTGTATTTAGAACTATTGAACCACGACCTGTGATGTAAGCACTTGAGTTGTCTCCAAACCTGACAAACCCTCCATCAAAAGTTTCTAAAGTTTTAAAGTTGCTTTTACAGCCAGTCATATGATGTGAACAACCACTGTCCAATACCCAAGTAGCTGGTTTATGAGCAAATAAGGCTGTTTCAACAATTAGATATTTTTCAATAGGTTTCCATATTTGTTTAGGCCTTAAATGCAATTTACACTGATTAGCAAAGTGTCCATAATGGAAACACTTGAAGCATCTAATTATATTCTTGAAACCAACATGTTTGTTCATCGTGCAATTAAATGCTTTATGACCAAAAAAATTGCACTTGAAACAATAACCTTTAAAATAACTTGAACTCTGCTTTGAAGATTTTCCTTTTTCAACCAACTTAACATTTAATTTTGTTTGTTCAATATGACTTTGTAACAAAACCAATTTCTTTTCCTTTTCAATAATAGACTGTTTTTGAATCTCAATAAGCTGATTTGCTTTTTCTAAATCAATTTGTAACATTTTCTTTTCTTTTTCAAAATCTGATATCAGTTTCTTTTGTCTTTTAAGTTCTTGCAAAGAACATAGAAGTTCTTTTTCAAGGTCAATGTCTTCATTTGAATCAGATGAGGATTCTATTTTTTTAGATTCCAAATTAGGAACATTAATTATTTCAGCCATAAATAATACTTCTCCTTCTTCTTCAGAATCATTTGATTCTTCATTTGAGTCTTCTTTAGACAAGAGACTCTTCTTTTTGAAATTTTTGAACCTCTGATTTTGATTCCAAGGTTTCCTTCTTGAAAACTTTTCAGCTTTCTCATCATTATCATCTTGATCAGCATAAGGACATTTTGCAGCAAAGTGTCCTAATTGACCACAACTAAAACACTTAGGTTTTCCTTGATATTTCTTTCTCATTTTCCTGCCTAATAGTGCTTCTAAAGCATCTGTTAAATCTATGTCACTTTCATCATGTTTGTCAGCCTTAAAGGTTGTTTCTTTTGATGAAGAACCAGCTTGATTACTGATTCTCATTTCATATGCAGTCAAGGTTCCTTGCAACTGATGTAGGGTCATTTTAGAAAAAAATGTTTCTTTTCTTCTAAGGTAGAAATCTTAGTTTCAAATTTAGGTAGAACAGTTCTAACTACCTTTGAAATAATATCATGTTCTTCAATTGTCTCTCCTAATCCTCTTCTAGCATTTACTACTTCATCAATTCGTAGAAAATAAGCAGCAATACTTTCATCCTCATTCATCTCCAAATTATCAAACTGATTTTTTAAAGTTATCAATTTTGATTCCTTAACTTTCTCATCTCCTTGATAAATAGTTTCCAGTTTTTCCCATATATCATTAGCAGATTTACAGTACATGACTTTAACAAAAACATCTTTAGTAAGACCACATAAAATGGCAAATTTTTCTCTTTTATCAAGTTCATATTTGGTTTTATCACTAGGATCTGTGGGTACAACTGTAGGCACCGTATATTTACTTGCAACAACTTCCCACATATTAATATCTAAAGAATTTATGAATGCTTCCATCCTTACTCTCCAAAAAACATAATCGCTGCCATCAAATAATGGAGCTCTGCTCAGAGAAGCTCCCTCAGCTTGAGCCATTTTACTTCCAAATTATCCCTGGATAATCCCTATAGACAAACCTAGCAAGGGACCCTAGGCTCTGATACCACTTGTTGGATGTGGTGATAATTCTGAGAGGGGGGGTGAATCAGAATGTAAACTTTTATCACATTTACAGAATATGAAATAATAAAATTCTGACTTAATAAGTATTCAAGCTGATAAAATTGAATCACATGAAAAGAGTCAACTCACAGAAAAGACAAGATTTTTATGCCGAGTGGAAAACCCTCAAAACCTAATGGTTTTGTCACAGGGAGAAAAACCACTCCAATAGAACCTGTAGATTTATTGAGCAATAACCCTCCTTTTACAACTGCAGCTTCAACTGCCTGGGCTATAGCCCTTCACTTCTTTCAACAAATGAATCTTTGTCAATACAATTTATATATATAACTGTATGCTTTTCACAGTGCATACACCTTATACATATAAACTATTTAAGATAATTCTTACAAATGATTTTCATATCAGAGTAAAGTCTCTTTTCAACACAAATACAATCGTTTCTTTTCCCCTTTTATATCGAAAACATTCAACACATGTTTTCCAGATGAATACATAAGAACAGTTACAACCAACGTTGAAACTGTTTTTCCATATCAGTTAATGAGAACTGATTTTATAAATATTTTAGTCAAGTCCTTCATAAATTCGTTGTGAAGAATAATCTTCATTTTCAACTCGAAACAGTTCACTTATGAGAAAGACAGTTTTAAAAAAAAAATTGAATCGTTATGTAACTGTCGGAACATCTATAAAGGAAACCCACATTCTAAGCAAATATATTTCCAAAACTGCAGAGACAAAAACAAACCATACTTCCTTCAACTTTCGAATGGCAATGGAAAGATTTGAAGAGCTGAACCAGAGTATGATCTTAAACAATAAAAATGATCTTCTCAAATATTGCAGAAACTGAAGACTGTTTCCTCAACAAAATATTGTATGCCATAATATGCCGATTATTCCTGGCAAACCCAAAATGCACATACCTGTAGCAGAGAATAAATACCCTTGCCAAAGAAGGACCAGCTGAGGATGCATACCTCTTGGCTGAGAATAAAAAAGACTAACATTTTGGTATCCACTCGAAACCACCAGAGATCAAACGCTCGGAGAGATTACAATATAACAGAACAAAACAAGTGTTAGCCATCCAAAAGCTCACAATTTCAATCATGGCGGCGCCCTCAGATAGGGCAGAAGAAAAATGATAAGCATGTAAACCCTTAGGCATAATGATCAAGAAAGACTTAATCAAATTCCAAATATGTTTCAAATCCACCACGCACAAAAGACACGTGGTAAAGAAAGAGCCAAGTGTTGATAACCAAGAGTCAACAAATAACCATAACACAACTTCAAGTTAATTCGTGATTGCAAAGTACGTGCACACTGCAGCATTACAGCTGGAGGACAATAAAGACAGCCAACACATCACATCAAGGACACAAAAGACCAACAGTATGTACACCTCGTTTGTAGCATAATGGATGCCTCCTGCAAGGAGTACGGGGTAGTCCCATATTGCTATCACCATATGTAGACCCAATAACATATCGCTAGTATAATGGACTATAAAAGGATATTTCCTTTCCTTTCCTTTAACTACATGTCTATAACAATATATAAACCATATTTTTTTCCCTAATAGACCTTCCAAACCTCTTCGACATACATATTGCACACCTAGGTGCGATTGCTAGTCTTAAAAATGTGTGGTAGGTTCAAGAGCCCCAGATGTTCAAATTTGAAAGTATTTATTAGATTATTTATTTCTCCCTTATTTATAAATTACATATATTTTTAGATAAATTTATATAGAATATTTTATATATTTTTTAAAATTATTTACTTTTTCAAGAGTAGAATAAAATCAAAATGTTAAATATTTATAAAATCAAAGATAATTTACGATATTGTACATTTTATGTAATTTTTAATTTATAAAAATAAACAATTAAAGACATATAATTTCAAAATTACAATAGAATCTCTAATATTTTTATCATCAACATTTCAGATTTCAATATAACATCTTTTATAAATAAAAAATTAATAAATATCTAAAAAAAAAATCTGATAATAATTTTTTTTTAAAGAAAATGTTTATTTAAATACAACCATACAGCCATCAAAGTTATGACACGCAGCTTTCACAAACAAGTCAAGTTGGATTTTGTATCGTCTCTCGTGAACAAAGAGTCGTACATAAAGAAAACGTCGCGAAAACTCTTCAAACACGGAAAATTCAGAAAACTTGGCATGTTCTCTCTCTCTCTGGCGGAGAACAGGATCGAACATTGCACCTGCCCGAATGAATCCAACGGGAAAATTGGGATATGTACACAAGATATATACAATATAATACGCGAGACGCGTGGTAGCAACGGGACTCTAGACCAGAGAAAATACAAGCGAAGGAGCGGGGTTGAAACATATCTGGTTTTGTTTTCTTTTTTCTCTCACAGAGGTTTGTTCTCCGATCAGAATGACGCCGGGGCTGATAAATGCGAACCCTGTGGTGCACGCGAAGAAGGAGAGGTTAGTGAGGATCGACGACAATACAAACCCTAACGACGCCTTCGATGCCCTTGACATTTATGATATCCTTGATTTATCATCTCGGTCTATTCATCGCATTTGTTAGATTTTACTATTTTTGTTTGTGACTGTCGGTGCTTCTTCAATTATGTATTATGGGGGTCAGACTAGGTCATCTCAAGTCCAAGATCAAGGCGAGTCTTAATTGGTCGATGTTTTTTCAAATTACGTATCAGATTTGAGCTCAAGCAGAAGGTTCAAGGTGAGTCTGCTTTTTCAAGCTTTGTATCAAAGACAGGCTAGGTAAACTTAAGGCAAAAGTTAGAGGCAAGTATTAATTGATTGATGCTTTTTAAAAGTATGTTGCAGGTGAGTCCTAGTTGGTCTGTGTGTTTTCTAAGTTTGTATCAAAGGCAGGCTAGGTAAGCTTAAGGTAAAAGTTCGAGGCAAGTCTCGATTGATTGGCGCTTTTTTATAGTATGTTTCAGAATCAGGCTATGCGAGCTTAAGCTAGAGGGTTCAGGAGTCCTAGTTGCACTTATCAGTGTATGAATCGTTTTCAGCTTAGGTGATCGGATGAAGGTTAGAGGTGAAATCCATTAGTAAATATTTTAAAGGGATGTATCGGATTTAGGTCAGGCGAGCTCACGTTGAGGCGAGTCTTTATTGGTCAATGCTTTTTCAAAGCATGTATCAGGTTCAGGCCAGGTGAGCTCAAATTGAAGGTTCACGGAGACTCTTATTTGGCCAATGCACAAGGTGAGATCAAGCTGAAAGTTCGAGGCGAGTCTTAATTGATCGTACTTTTTGAATGTGCATTTTAGTTTAGGTGAGCTCTAACATAAACATTTGAGGTGAGTCTTAATTGGATGGTGCTTAAAGTATGCATTAGAGTTTGGCTAGGTGAGTTCAAGCATGAATGTGTTGTGGAAGATCAATTTATGCACCAATGGTTCTGACTTCTTTGCGAGTCTTAATTGGTATTTCAACGCCTTTTGATCCTCAACATGGCATGAAGGTCAAATTAGGAGAGGTGAGGTGAGGTGAGGTGAGTTATAATTTGTCAATGCTTTTTCAATGTATGTATTGGACTCCAACTTGGTGAGCTCAAGCATAAATGTTTTGTGGAAGGTCAATTTATGCCCTAGTGTTTTAAATGAGTCTCGATTAGGCCATAGATGCTTTTTCAATAGAGTGTTGGAGTTAGGCTAGGTGAGCCCAAAGTTATTATACCAAGTTGGAATGTGACGAGGAAGTTCAATTTCATTGGGGTTCTAGGCGAGTTTTAATAGGTATCTATTGAAGTTAGGTTAGGTGAGCTTGACATTGCAATATGATTTGGATTGTTAGTTCACACATTGGGGTTCAAGGAAAGTTACTTTTGCAATATACTAGTAAAGCTAGGATAGATGAGCTCAAGAAGTAAGTCTTAATTGGTAGTAATCAGAGTTAGGCAAGGTGAGTTCAAAGTCACAGTACAATTTGGATGGTCAATTCACACACTAGAGTTCAAGCAATTTTTTTTGTAATATCATACCAAAGTTAGAATTGGTGAGTTGAAGTCACAAAGTTCAGGTTTTAACGCATGCAAAAGGTTTATGGTGAGTCTTAGTTGATGCTTTTTCGACGTTTGTATCAAAATTAGGCTAGATAAGTTACACATAAATGTATTGTGGACATTCAATTTACTCATTAGTGTCCTAGTCGAGTCTTGGTTTGTTGATACTTTTGAAATGGGTGTCTAGCTAGGCTAGGTGAGATGGAGGAATGTGATCTTCAAGGTCAATTTCATGTGGGTTTAATGTTGAGTCTTATTTGATTAGTTGATGGTTTTTCAATATGTTGTCAAAGCCAAGCTAGATGAGCTCAAGCTATAGTGTGATGTGGAAGGTCAATCTAACTCTAAGCAAAAGGGCAAGTCTTAATTGGTAAGTGATTGATTTCTATACGGTGTTGGAGTTAGGTTATGATGAGCTGATGGTTATACTGGAGGAGGGGGTGAGTCAATATAATGAAATACTTTTACCTTTTTAAACTTATTTAATCACTTCAAGGTTTAATCACAATTTAGTACATTTGTAAATCAAATAACAAACAACACAATGACACCAAAATTTATGTGGAAACCCTTGTGGGAGAAAACCATGGTAAAGATATTGCTTCTATTAATCTTCTTTCTACAAATTTTGTAGGCGCCAACCCCTAAGAAACTCCAGTTTCTCCAATTTGTAGGCACCAACCTACTAGTGGCACAAACCTCTACAATATGAGGCACCAACCTCATTATAGACTTCTCTTTAAAATTCTGATATAATTCTCTTCTCCAATCTGCTATAATGCTGATCATAAATCTGCCACAAAACTGATTACAATTTCCTCATAAAACTTATTATAAATCTGCCGTAAAATCCTTACATAATCTGCAAATAATCTTCTTAAACTTTGGTTTTCATTTGATTGGTGGATATGATATATTTTATTCTTCACTCTCAACACACACTTATTATGATTTAGTATTATCATTTATGCCTTCATGCCTCCATGTAGAAAGACATCCCTTTTGAATGGACATAAGCTTTATTAATTAATCATTGCTACTTTTTCCTTAATCACACCCTTTACCTAAATTGCTGCTATATGTTTATTGCTGCATATATTAATGATTAATCTTTTTAATTGCTTCTAATTAAATCGCTACCTTTCTTAAGTAACCAAAGCGCTACCTTTAATAATTGCTACCAAACATAAATAAGATTGCTGCCTTTACAAAATGTATTACACCTTTGATTGCTATTGATAATAAGATCACTGCCTTTACAAAATGTATTACACCTTTAATTGCTATTAATAATAAGATTGCTGCATAACTTTCTTCTTTGTTTATTCTTTTCCATCACTGCTTTATTTATGAAAAAATGCTGCTCTATTTATTCTTTTTTTTTTACACTTGATCAATTTTAGACTTCCTTTTATTTGTCTTTGTCTTGGATGGCTCTGTAAGAATCTGATTTTACTTGATAATTGCTGTGTATTACTAAGGAAGTAGACTGATTGCTGTGTAGTACATATTATAGGAATTCTTAGACTACGTATATGTTGGCCTTTATGGCTGCTTGCCTTGGACATCAATAAAATCAACTAACATAGTTATATGTCTTCGAACATTTCAGACATCAATCTTTGCATCACCAAAATCCAGAATCTTCTATCTTCAAACTCTTTATCAAAGCATCATGACATCAATGACAATTTATCAACAGGTTAGGTGAGATGGAGCAAGATAGTGATGTAGAAGGTAAATTCACAAAAAGGCTTCTAAGTGAATCTTAATTGGCCAAATATTAGAGATAAGCTATGTGAATTGAAGCTGTGGAATGTTTTGGAAGTTGAATATAAATGCAAAAGTTCTAGGTGAGTCTTGGCTGAAGTTTTTCAAGATGATATGAAAGTCCAGGTAGGTGAGCTCTAGCTAGAGTGTAATTTTTAAGGTTAGTTCAATGTGTTTTCAACATGGTATCAAAGTTGGGGTATACGAGCGTAAGCTATTATGTGGTCTAAAATTTCAATTTACACTCTAGGGTTCTAGAAGAATCTGAATTGGTTGGTGCATTTCAATGTGGTATCATAGTTTGGCTAGGTAAGCTTGGACTTCGATGTGATGTGGAACATCAATTTACATGCTTGGACTTTTAAGGCGAGCTTTTTCAATGTTGTAGTTCGATCAGTTAGGTGAGTTCAAGTTGGAATGTGATGCGAAAGCTAAATTCACACACTAGGGTTTTGGACATGTGTAAATTTGTTGATGCTTTTTCAGTGTGGTAATTTAGTTAAGTGAATTCAAGTCAAAACATACTCTATAAGGCCAATTAACACACTAGGTGAGTTCAAGTTGGAATGTGATGCAAAAGCTAAATTCACACACTAGGGTTTTGGACAAGTCTTAATCCATTGATGCTTTTTCAATGTGGTATTTTAGCTACGTGAGTTCAAGTCAAAACATGCTCTATAGGTTTTTAGGTGTGTTTTAATTAGGCAATGCTTTCTCAATATGGTAGTAGAGTCAAGCTAGGTGAGCTCAAATCAAGATGTGATGTGGAAGGCCTATTCACACACTAGGGTTGTAGGTATTAATAAATCTGCTTTTTCAACATGGTATTGCAGTCAGGTTATGTGAATCAGGATTGGGTGTTTTTTTGTTCAATTTTCGGTTAAAATAAAGGTATTTTTTGGGTCGAAATGGGATTGTAGCTTTCAATGCCAATATTTTATATGAATTTAATCTTATCTTTGAAAACTAGCAGCCGAGAAACACTCTTACAGTTTTGAATTTTAATATTCCATCTTCAAGTTCTAAATTCTGCTAGACTGGATATGTTGTTTCAAATGTTAGATAAATACGTAAAATTAAACTCTTGTTGAATGCAAGGTGAAGCTTTCATTTTCAGTGTTTTTGAAGTAGTAGCTTGCCTAGAATTTATTATTTTTCATCATCAAGGTTAGACTTCTGTTAGATTGAAGAATTAAAAGATTTTTTCTTTCAAAGTTGGTTTAAGATCAATTTGTGCTGGAACAAGGTTATGCTCTTCTATGCTCTTCAGTTTATAGTAGTTTGCATCTATTTGATCTTTTTTTCTTTTTGGTTTTTTAGTAGTTCCATTGCTTTAGGTCTTCCAGTGTTCATTCTTCATTTTTTTTTATCTCTTCGTAAACAATGGGTTGGGTCACTGATAATCTTTGATTCTGTGAGGGGTAAGCTTGGGCCCCATTTTTGTGGTCCATAAAGCTAAGCTGGGGTCACCTTCAAAGGTATCCCATCATTATAACACTGGTACATGTTCATTAGAGTTATGGGTTGCTGTATTGGAGTGAGTGGATTAATAACCTGGGCCACATTCTTAAGAATGCCCCCTGTTATCATTAAATTACCACTCCGTGGACTTCCTTAATAATTAAACTCTGCCTGACTGGCTACCTTTTTTTCATGAATTTTGTTCAGGATCAACTTTTGTTGAAACTCAAGTTTTAGCTTTCAGTTGTAAGTGTTTTTTCATTTTGTAGGGTGATGATATCAAATTTAGTAAATAACTGCTGAGTTACAGTTTAAGCTTTTATTCTCTAGTTTTGACAAATCTTATTGTTGGATTTGTGTTAGAGACAGCTGATGTTTGGCTGGATAGTCAAGGAGAAATCTCTGTTATTTTGCATCTGTGAAAGCATAGTAGTTGTATTTGTGCTGTCTTGGTGATATGTGGTTGAGCTTTTACGAGGTTAAAAATATACCTCTTTGGTGTGGATTTGTTTCTTAACTCCAATAGCAGATTCAGTGAGAGACATAAGGGATCCAGAGCACCCCTACTCGTTGGAGCAGTTAAGTGTTCTATCTGAAGAATCCGTAACAGTGGATGAAAAACTCGGGCGTATATTGTGAGTAATCTACTTTATCATATTTTTTTAACCAGCTATAGTGTGTTAGTTTGCAAATGTTTCAAACAAATTCAAACATTATATTTGCAAATTATTAAATTTTTATCAAACGTAGTAGCCTTGATTTTATATTAAATCAAAATATACATTAGGTTGGTCAAAATTTGTAATTGCCATAAATTTCTATAAGATTTAACATATAAACATATATTATTTTATTTTAAGTGGCATTTCTGCAGTGCATCATGTACGATATTCTTTTTGTGATTCAAGTTTGTAATATCAAGTCAATCTACATTGATCCATATTTCAAGTTTGGAATTATTTGCCAGCATATCTACAACAGCATTGCCTTGAATGAAATTCAAGATACTCAAAGTTGAGTTTGAGAAGAAGAGCTTCTTCAACAATCCTCAATGCTCTTTGATTCCAGCCCTGCAGTGAATTATTCTTCAGGCCATTAATAATAAATAAGGAATCTCCTTCAACCTCAATATGCTCATTGCTTGCAACCGGAAGCAACCATCAATTTGGTTCCATTCATCATTGCCAATGCTTCAGCACCAGTATTTGTTTTGCAGTGAAGAAAGACCAAGCCATCTTTGGAAAAACTGCCATCCACTACTCTTAAAATAATTCCCATGCCTGTGGGGCCCGGATTGCCTGTGGCAGCACCATTAAAATTCATCTTAACATTCTCAGATTGTGGAGTAATCCTATGCACCTTGTTCAGCTGAGTTTTTTCTCGATTAGCCTATTAATGTCAGTATCTTATATTATCATTTATTACTTAGACATTTATTTGTTAAAATTAAAGATGGAAATATTGTCAAGTATCTTCAGAAACTGTTGTATGCCTGTAATTTTGTAAACACTCTTTCTATCTGTTCAATTTTTTTCTTATAAAAGCCTTATAATTTAATCAAAGAGGGACTTTCAAAATGTGTGTTGATGTCTTTGGTTTGCCATCTTTGGAAAAGAGTTTGTCGGGAATTGCACCTTTTAACCAAATGCTCTGATTGTTAAAATTTTCTAAATTCTTAAATTTATCTCTCAATCTTCAAAAGATCAATTTGTGCCAGGAACATTATTTACCATACCCAATTTTGGGTGTGGTTAGAGGCTTTATGTTACTGCAGGGTAATTCTTGCACTACATTCTTAAGATGTTACACCTGGATCACATCGTAGGGTATGCATCCCATCTTGATTGTTTCACAACCTTACCACATTTCTACTTCATTATGTGCCACTCTATTACTGGAATGCTAATTTTACTTTAACTATTATCAAAGGTTATTTATTTATGAAACCCTCCCAAAATACAGCAGCAATGCATATACATTATTTTTTTAAAAAGTTGCCATTGTGTAAGAGCCAAAATTGTATTGAATTAAGTGCATGGTAACTACATTTCTCTCAAATTGCAGCAATAAAATCTAATGACAACTAATGACAAGATTCTAGGGGAATCCAAATTACATTTCAATTTCCAATTCCACCCTAGGCATCCAAACACACTTTCCAAAAGTGTTGGAGACACCTGAATTATAGATAGGATTGCAAGGTAAATGGGGAACTTAATCCTTACATGGAGTTGGTTTTTAATATTTATAGCTTATGGAATTTTGTAAGAATTAAAGGTACTCAAGGTACTTTGGAAGCATCTCATCAACTTTTGTTGTATGTCCCAAAAGGACTAGTGGTACTACATGTGTGTGACCAAATTTAGCTCATACAATAAGAAAGAGCAGTATAGATTTTTCATTTTTCCATAGCTAGCTATGATCATTAGTGGATATAGTTTCCATACATATACAACTGCTAGGTCTAGTGCAGTTGGTTTGTTTCAAGAGGATCCTCACCTGGTTACATTTGTTGCACCTTCACTTAGAGCTACCCAATCAGGAAATATGTTTGTAGAAGTGCCCACAGTAGAAGATCCTCTACACTGGTTCTATTGTCAACTGCAGCTGGCTTGTTTCAAGAGGATCCTCAACTGGATACATTTGTTGCACTTTCAGTTATTGCTACACAATCAGGAAGTATGTCTGTAAAAGTGCCCACAATAAAAGATCCTCTCTCACCGTTTCTAGTGTTGTAGAGAATCCAATTGTCACACATAGTTGCTCTTCAGAGGAGAGTAGCCCGAATAATTGTGGAGGTACGTGTTGTCAGAGAGACACAAACTCAGCCTATGACTCTTAATCAATATTTCCATCATATTTATCAGGCTGCATGATGACTCTTTGGTATGTTCATGCCATCTCCACTCTTTCTGCCTGCTTTTAAAAATATCTTTCAGATACAAGTCCGAACTGACATGCTTGGGCATGTCATTGCCTTGTGTTTTTCAAAATACAGTCTGGTGAGCAGCTTGTCAAGTGGAGAAATAGAAAGTCGAAAATTTTGAAGTGGTTATGATCAGAGAAACTGTTATTCAATCAGAGTATAAAAACAAAACTTTTAAAAGAGTTATGACAGGGAAAATAAGGAAGGCTTTGAAACTATCTCTGTGATCACATAGCAGAAACTATTGCATGTACTAAATTCCCTTGGAGAGTTTGATTGTGTTCACTAATTAAAATGTTGGTATTTAGTGATATAACAGTTAAGTAATTTAGTCTTTAACATATATCTCTTGCCTTCTTCCCTAATAAATATTGATTCCTGTAATTTTCATTTTGAACAGTTTATAATCAAAGCAGAGAATTGAATGCTCTTAGTACATTTTAGTCTACTTTATTTCTGTATCTCTAAGGTCAAGATTTGTATTTGTTTTAGTTTGTGGTATTTAAGTTTAATTTATAATAATTTTTATTTTGGTTTTATTTTTGTGAACCTTTTAGGCAACAGTAATGCATATATTACTTTCATTTGTGTTTGACCTAAAAGTGGGAGGCTTTTATAGCCTCTAACTATGTTTGTGCAAACACGCTGGACAAGAAACCTGTTGGAAAATTATTGTTGCTTAATGTTACGTTTTGGAATTGGAGTCACTAGTCAACTTCAATGGTTCCTCAGATTCTTTGTAGACACCTATAGGTCAAAAATATTATTTGTTTCTTTGTTGAAGTATGGTTCACTTCTATTGAATTATGTGAAAAATAAGAAACACATTTCAGAGGCTCCAAAAATAGAAGTGTTGACTAATGATTAGCTGTAAGGGGTTTTAGTATTCTATGGCTCTATGACCCTCTGGCATAATGACTGCAGGATAACATTCACACCAACCGTGCAACACTGCAGTATGGCAGCAGTTATTGGTTTGTGTTTACGAGTTAAATTGATGCGGAGTTTTCCTCCACATTACAAGGTCAGGGACCATTATTCCCTCATTAATTTTATTAGTTGTTAAAATAAGATACATCATGTTTATATGCTTTGTGGGGTGCGTATATTTACATTCTTCTTATCATTTTTAATGCACTTTCCAAATTGAAACCAAGAACAAACCATGTATTTTGTGAAATAACATTGCTTACATCATTCTTTAATATTTATGTATACATATTCAAACAATTTAGCCTAGCAGGTGGTCTAAACTTTTTTGAGGTGCTTGCAAGACGAGGATCTTTGAATCAAAACATGAGAAAGCATTAATGACTTATATTGTTGAAGATTTTCTGCATTGAAATTTAATTTTAAAGAAATATTTGAACTATATTTATAAGGGATCTTTGAATTGAAACAGGAGAAAGTATAATGACTTCAAATGTTGCAGAGTTTCTGCATAGAAAATTCACTGTTAAGAATACATAATTTGTATGCATATACACCAGAGGGTGAAAGGCCTGATGGAAATGATAATTATGCTTTCAATAACTGATAAATGGAGTGCATAAACATCTTTTGTTAAAGAATATAATAGAACAAGGCAATGCAGTGCATGTCTATAATGGTAACTAGTAAGTAGCTGCTTAACTTGAATTGTAATAAAGAATGCCACAGGCTAAGAGTGTGGTTTAGAATGCAGAATGACAACTACATGATAGAGTGAATGGTCCTTTGGCCAGGAGTGTGGTTTAGAATGCAGAATGACAACTACATGATAGAGTGAATGGTCCTTTGGCCCATGGCAGTTACAGTGTTACCCGGACACCATCCAAACTACATGGATCATGTAGACTGGTGATATTCGTTAGAGAGCCACATATCCAAAACCTCTCAAGATATTTTGGAAAAACAGTCTGAGCTATGATAAGATTGCTGCAATATAGATCACCATAGTTTCAAATTGATAGAGAGCTATGTAGATCTGTTAAAATGGCTGAAGAGGATTCATGTGCACTCAATAAATTTGCAATGCAGGAGACACAGAGTGTATAAAATTACGTCACTCACATAGCAGAGAGGTAAAGAAGTGGCATTTTCTTAGGTGCACAAGAGACAAGGCTTAAATGATGGGGAGTAACTATCATTATGCACCCAAGGACAAGTTTGATTTTGGACTGACTGAGTGCTTTGGACTTTAGACAAAGTTCCCAAGTATTAAATACAACAGTCTATTTGAAGCATGATGTAATCAAGGGATTTACTGCCTATGCAGAATGTTTCAACCTTCATGCTGAGTTGGGAATGCCTCACAAGTTTTTTCTGTATTTTTTGTGTGCTGGATTTAATTTTTTAATCAATGCCAAGCTGGCATCCATATTTGTTTGTGCTTTTTTAGTTGCTGCACTGGCTTTAAAATGCTTGTATAGAGTTCCACCGTGGTTTCTTTGATATGCAAATATTGTAGAGAAGTCCATATATTTCTTGAGAAATTGGCTTTTTTTCCTTTATGTTATTGCTAAATAATGGACAGTCAAACGTTTTGAAATCAATTACAAGGCTTTTTGTGGGTGGAAGGTCTCAATACTTATAAAAATAATCCTCACATTCTATATACATTTGTTACTGAGCAATGATTATATTTGAATGTCGATGCAGGTAGACATTAATGTTTCTCCCGGATCCCATGCATTTGAAGATTCAGGTAAGTTGGAGAAATAATATATTTGTTTTAACAGTGCTACTAAGTTTTTTGTTTTTGAAGCATGGTAGAAAATGTACTTTACAAACTCCAAAAGTATGCCTAACTGCTGTAAGGGCCAAACACATTAAAATTTGAAATCATTCTCAACAGTAACAAGATAGTATTATAGGTCAAGGAATCAGAACCTCGTGGAGTGTGTTAAAATGTTTTCATGGCAGAGTGTATATAATGTCTGCAGTAATTTGTTTTAAAGTCTGAATACAAACCATTCCAACCCTTGTACCAAGGAATAGGTTATCTAGCATTGCAGAAGATATTTCTTGCTTTGCAGAATATTGGAACAGTTGCCAATTCTTTGAGTGGAAAACCAAATTATTTCCAAGCTCTTTTTCTGATTATTCACCTATTTTGTTGATTGTAGTGGGAAGCTTGGAATTAAAAACCAATAAAAGATCTCATAGACTTTTACATTTATTCAAATGCAATAAGACATCCTGACAATGGAGCTAGCCTGAAATGTCTTCAATTACTTATTTTAATTTATGATTCTAGTTATCAACTTATCAAACAAACTATTGGTTTAAGAATGATGATGGAAATATTAAAATCTATATAGTAGTAAAACTTGCTTTATTTGCCAATTAGGTCTGGTTTCATCTTAAAAAACATGCATTATGCATTGAAATAATGTATGCGACATTGAACACTCTGTGAATAAAGTATCTTTTGTTTGTTTCCTCTCAATTTTCTCTCTAGAATCTATCACTAATCAAAAGGGCGAGAATAAGAAACGGGGCCTGTGCAATACAGATTGAAATTTGAACACAAGAAAGGTGTCATAAGGTTAGACCAACCAAGGCCGCAGATATTAAAATAACTAGCAGTGAACCAAAAAAATGGTCAAATGCTGTGGTAGTCTGCCAACGTATTATATACAAATCAATGTGCTATGGTCTCTGATTTACTTTGAACAAACATTGAACTAAATCAGTTTCTCACAGATCTGAGCTCAAGGTTCAAGGACAATTGCTAACAGCCACTAGATTTGAAAATACATGATTTTGTAGTATAAGAGAGCAATAAATATCTTTTAAAATCAAGCAAAATGATTTGCATGCCATACACATTGGCAGAGCATATAACCTCAGGTAAGCTCTTGATCCATACTTGCTACGAAAGCTGAGATTAACCTCAGGTAAGCTCTTGATCCATACTTGCTACGAAAGCTGAGATTTATAATTAGGATGCTTTTAATGAATCTGGAATGAAACTATGCTCACAAACAACTGCTAAAAATGAAAACAAACACAAATTAAACATGATACACATCTCTACTTTGGAAACCCCCAATTTGGGAAGAGAAAAATAGCAGTCCTGTCTTATGTATTAGTAATCAACCTTTACAAGAATATATATACAGTTCTATTACTGTTCCTATCCTTCTTGTCTGCCTCATGATTCAAACTTACAGTTTGTTCTATATCTTTGGCATAAGTACTATGTGCATCTCACTTTGCTGGTAGCCAGTACTTAACTTCATGTTTTACTTTTTTGAATTCTAGGCTTTACTCCTGTGCATTGGAGTAGCCTGACCATTTTCAACATCTCAAAAGCCGTGTTGTTTGGTTCCTATTTCTTTCTGGTTTGAAGTGACAAAATTACTGCTTTTGACCCAAACAACCATGTGCCATTTTCAAACCAGCCCTGGTGCTTGTGAGATTACTGCATCGATTTTAGGATCATTGTTTACTTAACTAATTGCTTTGGTGGTTACATTTTTGTCTATTGTTGCTTTTGAAAGCACCCTTTGACAGGATCAGCAGTTTCATTTGTTGTATTGAACATTCAAGGAGTCAAATATGGAAGATTCACTTTTATTTGACTGCCAGGCATTGGTGAAGAACTACTCATCTCAAACCTTTCATTTTTAGAGAACTTGATTTCCAAAGGTGATAATATCTCATCTGTCAGGCTTATTATATCTCAGTTTTTGATAAAACATGGTGCAATAGGAGTTCTGGTCTATCGTACAAATCCTTCATGTCATATTTATTGAAAAATTTACATCATTTCACTTTCAGTCTCTTAAGTAGGGGTCTAGACATTGAATTTGAAGCTTGAACAGGCAGTTTTTAGCAATTATTTTACAAATCTATAGGAAGACTAGTTTGGATGCAGTTTGCACTACTCAGCCTTTGAGCATGATTGCGACTTGTATTGGCTGATGAAATGGTTGTTGGGTAGTATTTTGTGTTGTGTGATGTTGCCATGGAGGCAAGTGCTATTGCTGTCATTGTGGCTCTTTCTATGGTTGTGTTTTTTATTAGGGCTTCTTGGTTGGAGGGGCAAGTGGTGCCCAAAGCATGTCTTTGAGTGCTATAGAGGTTGCTTATCTTCCTTATTTTTGTTAGCAGCACCTGCAGCTGAAACCATGACCTGAGCACTATCTAGAGTGATATGATTGAGACTATGCAATTAAGCTTGGTGGACCAATTCCTGTTTCATAGTGTCCATGGCAGGTGATCTTACTGAAAATATGCCCCTTTTCAACATTTCGAATGAACAGATTTTGGGAATGTCAAGATGCATCCATTTGTATTTCTGTATTTTTTTGTTTGAGAGGATTCAGGTTTGACAGATTTGAGTGCCTTGTTTGAGAGGTGCAGGCCCAAATTCATGGGCTGCTTAACTCTCATAAATGGGTGCTGGCAAACCCATGAAGGTTGGAGGTTTTGCTCATTGACCATTACTTCAGCTACCTGTAAAAGAGGTTGGATGCAACTAGGCAATGCAGATTATATGCTTGGTGTCATGAATGTAGCTTCTATATGCAAATTGATGCAGATGCTGGTGACATGGTCAATCACATCATCAAAGCAAAATTTTGTGCCCTGTTTGTCTAAAGTTTGCATCTCATTAGTATGCATGTACTACGGCACCATCTTTTGAAAGCCTTATTGTATGTCAGCCTACTAAACTGTAGATCTTGATAATGAAATAATCTTCACATTTGAAAAAGTTTACTTTTTCCTTTATAGTGAATAGTGGATGCTTTTAATTACAGGCACAAATTTCAACAGTTGGGTGGCGGGGTGTGCTTGATTTGCATGAAAACAAACAAGCACTGCGAATTGTAGTGCTTGTGGTCGTGATAATTTTGAAGTAAATGTTGGTGTGATCAACTCTAGGCGAAACTGCTAATTTTGCATGGTGTGCCCATCAACCAGTTCTTATTGAGAACTCAAGCTGTTGTTTTGAGAAAGTGACCAATTGCACTTGGTGTCTCAGAGGGTGGCCTCGTAGATGAATTCTAGGCAAATGAAGCTGAGGTGTTGAGCTGAAATATTGTATTCAAAACGCTGTAAATTGTAGAAATGAAAATTGATGTCAACATAGCAACTCCTTAAAATTTGCAAGAAAATTCCGTGTCTGCAAAAGCTTTTGCATAATGTTTTTTTTTTCAAAGTAGTTAGTGACAGTGGATCGATAGTAACGGTAAGGAGAAATCATTGTCTAGGGACAACCGAAAAATATTTAAGCAAGCCATTGTTAATCCACTTCCGACAACTGTATATGTTATGCCAATAAATATAATGCTACAAAAGATTGAATGCAAATAATCAGCAGATTTCTTAAGAGAAATAAATTAAAGGAACACAACAGATTGCCAAGGCGATGTGCAATCTCTGATATTTCCTATTCAAACTAGCCTTTTTTATAGCAGACAGATAAAAAAATCCAATTCCCTTAAAATAGATGCCTAACAAATCGCCATTGTAATGAGTTGCAATATTGAGCTTTTTTCTTTGTTGGATCATAATGATGAAGAATCTCGTCACACAAACAGAACTCATTGTGAACATGAGACACATAGTCCATGAGATAGAGGCAAAAAGCTTCTGGAAAAAAATGTGTGTTTAATTTCACTGATGTTTTGGATCATGCTCCATGATTCGTTGTCAGGATGGTGGGATAAAATGATAATAGGATTGCACATTAGCTCGTTTAATATATGAGATGCGAAGAAGGTTCATGGAACTCAATAGATAATAAAAGGTTGTTGCTAAATAATATATTATTTATGGTGCAGAAAGTTAGGCTAAATAAGAATATTATGTGTTATAAGTATGATAAATGAAGCAGAAAGTGAATCGGAATAAACAAGGAATGAAATGTCAATCAATGGAAAATAAATGGAGCTCTGAGGAAGTTCAGCCTTAGCTGTGACAGTAGTGAACAAACTTGGGAATTATACCAGTGAATAAGACTTGAGAAGAAAACCAGCGAATAGGAGTTGGAGATCGGAACTCATTCCTTATCATCTAGTTTGGGAAATCATCATTATCAAATAAGAGTTTACATCAGAACCAGCAATTAAGACTTGTGATCAAGGCCAACAAGTAAAGACTTGAATACCAAATCAGGGATTGAGAGTTTGTTATGAAATAAAGCAACCACAAAAATATATTGATACAAATATTAATTCGTACTTATTATTCACTCTCAGAACATTCTCAATTCCTTGCACAAAATTAAGGTAGAGATCACACATCATCGAAGGCCAGTATGCATTGTTATATCATAAATGCCATATGTATATGTAAATAAGGATGGACACACCAAAGTATAGGGTATCCATAAGGCTTGTGAAGAGATAAAGTTTCTCCCAAGGATTATAAGGATGGATACACCATAGTATAGGGTATCCATAAGGCATGGGAAGAGATAAAGTCTCTCTCTCCCAAGGATTATGAGGATGGATACACCAAAGTATAGGGTATCCATAAGGCCTGGGAAGAGGTGAGCCTCTCTAGGGTATCCATAAGGCCTGGGAAGAGGTGAGTCTCTCCCAAGGATTATAAGGACAAGGATGGATATACCATAATATAGGGTATCCATAAGGCGTGGGGAAGAGATAAGGCGTAATGAGATGGTAAAATGGCTTTAAGGGCCGTTCTAGGTAGACCATAAAGGTGACTAGAGCCCCAGGAGGGCCTTACCCAAGGAGTCAAATAACCTGATTATGGTCTCTTCCCAAGGATTAGGAAGTGAGATTGGGAAGGAGAAGTCACAAGCCACCAAGTTGAATTAGAGAGTTGCGCAAAGTAACTTCCGTGGGACTTGGTGTAGAAATGACTCAAGAGAAGGCCTCCCTTCCACTTAACCTTATTATGTGAAAGAATCTAGATATGCTTATATTTCTTTTATGTTTTTATATATGTTTTATATGGAAATGTTCTATCTCATATGCAGGTTCATCCTTGATGACTATTGTAAAGCAAGACAAGCACCGTACTAGTAGGACACCTCGGTGGTTTTTTTAATCAGGACATAATGAAGGAATAAAATTATAAGATGAAGAGGAAACTCTTTAATATGAGAGCTGTGCAACAAAAGCTACTCACATTGGAAGATTTGAATAAAGATTGGCATTGCTTGGGGACAAGCAATTTTGGGGAAGGGTGGACTGTGATGTCGCTGTTCTGAAATAGGATTTAATAATAATAAAATCAAAGTATTAAAAATAAGTAAAATCAAAATATAGAAATAAATAAATAACAATTAAATATGATATTAATAATAACAAGGTAACATGATCTCAAAACAATATACAAGAAATGTATGTGAAATTAATAAGCAATAATACCATTTGAGTAATTAAGTAACAATACTGTGTGTGAAAATGTGAGTAATAAAAATCAATTGAAATGCTAAGCTAACAATTTAGGCTACACAAATTCAAACAAACTCAAGATTGGACGCTAAAAGTAAATAACAAGAAAGAAAATATGAAATACAAACTCCCAAGCCTCCTTTGTTGAGGATTTGTTTTTTGGATTGGTAGTTGTGTATGTGTGCTCACTAATCTTTCTTCAAAAAGTGTCCAATATGGTCCATGATGATGGTAATGACGAGGATAATGGATGCAAATGAAGGTGAAGCTATGGATTTGATGATGCAAAGGATGATGGAATTAAACTAAAATGTATGTAAATGGATGCACAATGATGGAATTGTGAATGATAAGATGAGTATAGGCAATTTGGCATTATGAGGGTGCTATGCATAAAAATGGACGATTTGTGAAGGAAAAGGGAGGGTTTAAATAGGATTTAGATGCGAAGTGAGGGGTTCTCAAAATGCAACACTTGTCATAAAAAATGACAAGTGGTATCTCAAAGGATGACATGTGGAAGATAGGCCAAGTGTCAATTTTGGAGGAATGCCACAAAAAATTGGAGTTATTTTCCCATTTAATTAAAAAAGGAATGCGTACATATTTGGATAGGGTTGGTAAATGGGAGGTTTGGAAGGATAAGGTTGGTTTAAACCATGGGTTGGTTGAAGGATTAGTTAGTGGGTTGGGGGTTAGATGGAGGTTAAGGGGATAAGGTTGGTTGGGACTAAGAGTTAGTTAGTGGGTTAGATTAGAGGAAGAATTAAGGGTATTGTTAAGGTTAGAGCCATGTGCTCAATTGGGAATTAATTAATTAAATTAATTCATTTTTGGAGCAAAGAGGAAAATGACAAAATGAATTAAATAAGACAAATTGATTTAATTTGTTTTATTTAATAGAGGAAAGCGGTTAACTAATTAATTAAATGGATTTGGGTTAGCCATTAATTAATTAATATGGTTATAGCTTAATTAATTAAATTAATTTAGCTAGGGGATGACATTAATTATTTAAATAATGCGTAATTATTTAACCAATAAATGTGACTAGGCTAACTAAATTCAATTAATGTAATTAATCAAATTTAGGTGGGATAAGAAATATAGTGATAGGGAAGTGTATGGAGGGAATGATGGAAGGTTATTGTGATGAGGGGATGTCGTCAAGACCAATATCTAGCACATGTTGTATGGGGTGTGGGATGAGGGAAGGAAAAACAAATGGAAGATGTGGGTGTGATGGAGGAGTAATGATATGGAATTTTGGGACATAAGGACCCAAAATAGATTTAGAAGATGGAGGAGGGGGATTATTAGCTTTTGGATTAACAACTTGGGATGTGAGTTGGGATATTTCTATTGGATGCATTGCTTCTTTTTTCTTTGGGATCCACATAGTTTTTGTTTTTGCTTTGGTGGGCCTTTGTAGCCTTTGGAAGTCATTGCATTTTTGAATTGGATTTTGCATTGTGATAGCATGTCTCTTTGAGGAGACATGGTGATCTTTATATTTTTGTGGATTTATAGCTTAATGCATTTTTGAATTGACGTCCAAATAGCTGCTAGTAGCATTGGAAGAGGTGTGAGAAGATGTATGGGATGGAGGAAATATGAGTGGAATACTAGGTGTAGAATGATGGATAAGATGTATGGGTATGTGCCTTTGTTGATCCTGATTAGGAATGTAAGGAGTGGGGTGTTTATGATGAGTGTTGGGAGTATGGGATTTATGTATGAGGGGATGAGTGGGATAAGACAAACGATGCGATTTTGGGATATAAGGACCCAAAATGGAATTGGTAGATGGGAGACATGTGATGGTGGATTTTGGGACATAAGGACCCAAAATGGATTTAGAGGATGAATGGGGCATATGGGATTGCTTTGTGGTGGTATGGAGGAAGGGGAACGATAGCAAATGGTTTAGAGGAATGATGGGAATATGCTATGAGGGATTTGTAAGTACGCTAGGGTTTCGCAATGGTTGTACCAACGTTTTGAGATGAACTGCCTTGGGATACCTAACCAAGCCCTCGTGACTGTGGATTTGCTTTGTCTTGGATGGGCTCCAAAGTACCTTGCTCATGTAGGCCCACACCTTTACCTTGATAGTTCATTTTCTTGAGCATTTGACTTAAGGTGGGATACTTGTCACTTTGGGAATAAGATGCAAGTCCCTTATTATGTGGAGGAGGATGGATGGCAAATAAGAGATGTTCTTCCATTGCAAGACAATCATCATGGATGAATGTAAGTGAAACAAGAGAATATAGTGAAGGTGGTGGGATGAGTTGGATGGGAGAGGAGTCGGGAATTGAATTGGATGGGATGGGAGGATCTTTAATTGGATGAGAGGATGATAACAGATCTGGAGATAGAGTAGGTGGAATGGTAGGATCTTAACTTGGGTCAATAGATAGCTCAACATGCTCTAGAACAAGCTTTTGGAGTAACGAGATTTGTGTGGATTGTGTAATGGGGGATGTGTGGATAAACTCTGTAGAGGGAGTGAATGGAATTGTGTGAAGTTCGTCCATGGGAATAGATGGTAGGAGGATGGATTCATGAGGCTCATTGGATTGAGGTGGAATGATGTTGGGAGAAGATGGGGACAAGGTTCGATGGTGTTAGTGGATGTGACAACATCCAAAGATGGAAGAGGAATGATAGGTGTGAAAGATGGTTGAGAAATAACAAGTGTGGGAAGCAGAGGGGTTCCATCACAAGTGGCCTCACATGATGGAGAGGGATGACATGACTCATCAACTTGAGGATTTGAATTTGTGTTGACTTTTTTGTGATTGGTCCTTGGAGGACACTAGGAATGAGACACTTGTGTATTTGAGGTTGAAGTGGAAGCCTAGCAAATGGAGGAGTGGATTTAGATGGACTATGCATAGGTGGTGGAATGGAAGTATGAATTGGAGGATTCAGATTAGATGGAGAATTTGGATGAGCTAGGGAATTAGGGTTAAATGGAGGTTTGAGGTAGGAGAAATTGGATGGACAACTAAGGTAGAAAGAAGTGGATGGTTGAGGATTAAGATAGGATGGAGTGGAAGGTGGAGGATTATGATAGGATGGAGTGGAAGGTGGATTATGAATGGTAGGCCGATTACAATAGTGGATTGGAGGACTAGGGTTAACTGGAGGAATGGGATTATGGATTGGAAAATGTCTTGGGGAAAAAAGGGATGAAGGTGATAGGGTTGTTAAGTGAAGATGGATGTTGGGATATGATCGTGGGAGAATATGGAGGAATGGACATTGCATGAAGGGGATATGAGGGTGTGACATAAGAGGGAGATGGTGATGGGTGACATGATCGATTTCCCTTGTAAAAGGTGATAAGGATTACTGTTGATATAAATGGTAGGTGTGCATGGAGGCATTTGTTAAGATAAATGTAGCACACACAACTGAGAGGGGGGGGGGTGAATCAGTTGTGACCAAAACTTAAAACCTTTAACCAAATTACCAACTTAATATCAGATCCGAAAGATAAACATGAATACAGGAACATAACGCAGTAATCAACACATAACACCAAGATTTTTGACTTGGAAACCTTGGTAAGGGTAAAACCACGGTGGCGATCAAACCCACAAGATGAATGTACTCTGTTAAAAGCACTATACCCTGTTAGGAGTATTACAAAGGGGAATGCACATACATTCGAGCACACTGCTCAAATACAACAAGGATCTCAATCCCCAGGAAGGTTCACTGCCTTACAACAATCTCTGATCTCAAAACATAAAGCATACTGTCCAAGCTCACGAACTAACAAACATGTCCGATATGCCAAAATAGTTGCAATGAAGTACAACAATTTTCTGCCTCAATTGCAAATTCCACTCATACCTCTTCTCATCAGTATCTCATACTTTCTGCCATACCTTCGCAATTACAAATGATTACATATTTATACACATTACATCAATTTATCTCAACTAGGTTGGCCAAGGACCTAATTACAAAATATTAATTCATTACATCTGCGATCCATTGAATGTCGGCTAAGACATAACAATGATCCATAACAACCTGGAACACTCCAGATCCATAAATCACGCCACAATCCATCACAACACGCTACACCATCAAGTTGGCCAAGAACAATAAGAACAACTACACGTTACATAAGGAATCTTCAATTCCAATCACATAACACAACGCGATCCAGCAACACGAATAGGACACGATCAAGAAACATCAACAAGCAACATGAAATACCACGACATTAATAAGAACATCTCTGTCATGAATCAAACTCATCTCAACATTGTTCATTAGTAACACTAAACCATAACCATTGTCATAAAAGAAAAATAGCTTGCCAACATCTAAATCATGAACCATTCGAATTGAGGACACACATCCATGTCTTGAACTCACCATCAGGTTTCAACAAAGAATATTGCTAAACCGATCCACATCGATCCAAATACTGAAACACTGTCACTGACATAATATCCAAAATAACAGTTTCTAATAAATCCATCATCACTCACTCAAATCATGATGCGATCCTTTGCCTCTTGAACTGAATCAAGTACAAACATCCCTAAACACATTACCGGGTTCGCAACATATGATATTCAATACAGTAGCCGTACCACAGAAATCATTTTACTGAACTAACCAGGAACATTGTCTCCAACAGTAGGAATATGTTGACATCAATGACAAAACATTAATTCCAGCATATATATGAACAATTTGAACAATATCTCAACAATCTCCCCCTTTGGCACGAAGAAACAATATCAACAACAATATCCACAATATTTTTCAAAGTCTCTCTAACAAACCTTCTCAATAGAAAACAATAGTCTCAAATCAGTTTTTCACATGAATGTCTCCCCCTTAGACATCAATGACAAAGGCACATGATTGCACAAAGTCATAGAGGCCAAAAATCTAAACAATCAACTCTCAACCACTAACCACTACTCCCACTAAGGAGTAGCCACCAAGAACACCAATCCAGATTAATGATAATTTGTAAGTACACTGGACTGATGCACCTCAATGCATCTCTAACTCTGATCAGGAGGGGCAATCACCCCAAGCTTACCTCAGAGATACTCAAAAGTATCCTTTGGCAAGGGCTTTGTAAAAATATCCGCAATCTGCTCTTTTGTAGAAATATGCTTTGTCTTTGAATGTAACACAGGGTTCTTTGAAATATTGATAGCACTTGAATTGTCACAATGAATAGTAATAGGCTCATCAATATTTACTCTTATGTCTTTCAACATTTGCTTCATCCACATTAATTGTGTACAGTTAGTAGCAGCAACAACATATTCAACTTCAGCAATAGATTATGATATGCAATTTTGTTTCGTACTTGCCCATGAAACTAATGTCTTACCCAAAAAGAATGCTCCACCCCGAGTGCTCTTTCTGTAATCCACATTACCTGCCCAATCTACATCAGTAAATGCACTCAATGTAAAATCATCATCTTTTCCATACCATAACCCATAATCAACTATACCTTTCAAGTATCTGAATATTCTCTTAACAACATGTCATTCCTTCAGTTTTGCTTGAAATCTAGCAACAATGCAACCAACATTCATAATATCTAGTCTAATTTGTGTCAATTATAACAATCCATCAATCATCGATCTATATCTAGTTTGATTTGCATTAGGTGTACAATCAATCATTGTCAATTTACAACCAATAAACACAGGAGTACCAAGAAGTTTTGAATCATCCATTTCAAATTTCTTCAATAACTCTTTCACATACTTAGACTGAGATATGAAAATACCTTTATCATTTTGTGTGATCTGCAGCCCAAGGAAAAATTTCATCTCACCTATCATAGACATCTCAAATTCTTTCTGCATCTCATCAGCAAATTCCTTACTCAACTTGTCATTTCCACAAAAAATAATATCATCCACAAAGACTTCAACAATTAAGATGTTATCATGATCAATTATGAAATGCAAATTACTATCAGCAGTACCTTTACTGAAAGCAAGTGTCAGTAAATACTTATCCAATCTCGCATACCAGGCTCTAGGTGCTTGTTTCAATCCATAAAGTGCTTTCTTCAATCTGCAAACCATATCATCTTCATCGGTTAAGGGAAAACCATTCGGTTGCTCAATGTATATTTCCTCTTCTAGCTCTCCATTCAAAGATGTAGACTTAACATCCATATGATATACCTTCAAATCTCTATAAGTAGCATATGCAAGAAACATCCTAACAACTTCAATTCTAGCAACAGGAGCAAAGGTCTCCTCAAAGTTAATACCTTCCATCTGTGAGTATCTCTTGCAAACAAGTCTGACTTTATTCCGAACAACTTCACCTTCATTCAATTTATTTCTGAATACCCATTTAGTACCAATCACATTCTTGTCCTTGGGTCTAGGAACAAGAATCCATGTCTTATTCTTTTAAATCTGTTCCAATTCTTCTTCCACTACTTTAGCCCAACTATCATCTTTACATGCTTCATCAACATCTTTAGGCTCAATCTTAGAAATCAAACAAATTTCACTTCTTGCAATTCCTCCTTTAGTCTGAACACCTAGATTCCTATCACCACTAATATAATTTTCTAAATGATTTAACTTTACATACCTGGGAGTCTTTGGATTTTCTTTTGTAGCAGACTCTTGTGTTTCCACTTCTTCAACATTTGCAACTTCTTCATTTTGTTCTACTAATCCATTCAGATTCTGATTCTTACTTTGACTCTATGCTTGCAGAATCTGACTCTCTTCTTCATTATCTGCTTCATATTTGCAAGATCTGACCTGTTTCTGAAAATTTTCATCCACTCTAACATTTCCACTCTCGATTACTTTCTTCAACCCAAGATAATAACATTTATATGCTTTGCTTTTTGTAGAATAGCGAAAAAATATTCTTTCATCAGATCTAGGATCAAACTTCCCTAGGTCTTCATCTCTTCTGATATAGCATTTACCTCCAAAAATTCTAAAATATTTCACTGTAGGAATATGACCATACCAAAGTTCATAATGTGTCTTACCGGTTCCTTGCTTAATTTGCACTCAGTTTAAAGTGTATACTACAGTGCTAACAACTTCTCTCCAATAGATCTGCGAAGATTTTTCCTTCAATCATCATGGTTCTAGTAGTATCGAGAATAGCTCTGTTTCTTCTCTCTACAATTCCATTCTGCTATGGGGTTCGCAGGGCAGACATATGTCTCTTTATTCCATGCTCTTCACAAAAGTTATTAAACTTAGTAGAAGTAAACTCTCCATCACTGTCCGATCTCAGACATTTCAATTTCAATCCTGTTTTAGTCTCAACCATGGCTTTGAAAATCTTGAATTTGTCAAAGGCTTCAGATTTCTCTTTCAAAAATGTAACCCCCATTATTTTAGAATAATCATCAATAAATAGAATAAAATACTTGTCACCATAGTAACTTCTTGTTCTTGCAAGACCATATAGATCAGTATGCACCAAATCCAAAATTCCACTCGAAGAATAATTCTTGCTCTTAAAAGTAGACTTCTTCAATTTACCCAACTAACATTCCTTACACATCACATTAATAGGTTTCAACAATTTAGGAAGATCTCTAACAACTCTTGTAGTACTCATCTTCACAATGTTATCAAAGTTGACATGACAAAATCTCTTATGCCACAACCAACTGTCATCAATCTTAGCAATCAGGCATCTACTTCCAGAATTGTTCAAATGAAATGCATTACCTTTTGTCTTTCTCCCTGTAGCAATCTCAATTCCAGAGATTCCAATAATCTTGCACATTCCATTCTTGAATTGTAAGTTGTATCATTTATCAACTAATTGTCCAACACTCAAAAGATTATATTTCAAACCTTCAACATATAGAACATCATCAGTATTAGTCTTACCATCAAGAGTAATAGAACCTTTTCCTTTGATCATGCAAGGAGTATCATCGCCAAATCTGACAACATCACCATCATACCTTTCCAATTTCACAAATTTGTTTTTGTCTCCGGTCATGTGCTGTGAGCATCCACTATCAATAACCCATTCATCCTTGTTATCGACATGCAAAACCAAAGCTTTCTCTTCATTCACAAAATTAGGATCTTCATCTTTAATAGTAATAAACATAATCTCATCTTCGCGTTTTTCAGATTCATCATCATACCTTCATCAACAACATAATAACACTTCTTCTGATACTTAGACTTGAATTTCTTAGGCTTGTACTTATTCTCTCTATCAAGACATCTCGAAGCAATATGACCGATCTTATTACATGCAAAACACTTGAAAGACAACTTTCTTTGATAGTTACAAGATCACTTAGGTAGTCTCTTTGCAATTAGGGCTTCAAGCTCTTCAAGTTCTCTTTCTTCTTTCTCAATTTGTTCCCATTCCTTAGCATATCTACAAAGCTTAGATGAACTTTCTCCGGAATCATATCTTTGCTTATCCTTAGAAATAGTAGTTTTAAATGCAGTTTCAACTTTAGGAAGACTATCACCAAATTCTCTCATTTCAAAAGCAGATAACTTACCAATCAATGTATCTCTTGTCTCTTTTGGCACGGTTCTGATTTCTTCAATAGCAACAACTTTATGATTGTAGATAGGAGGCAAGGATCTCAGGATCTTAGAAACAATTTCATCTTCTTCCAAGGTTCCACCATCGCATTTGATTCCACAAACAAGCTCGGTGATCTTACCCACATTAGTAATGTTATCATCTTCTCTCATCCTTAATGACTTATATTTTCCTTTCAGACTTTGTAGTTTGGCTTGCTTCTCAAATTCATCTCCTTCATATAATATCTCCAACTTTATCCATACTTCATGTGCAGTTTCCAATCCTAAAATATTTGTATATTCAACATCTGATAAGGCACTCTTCAAGGCTTCTTTTGCCAACATATTACACTTGAATTCTTTCTTTTCATCAATAGTGGCAGTAGCAAGATCAGCAGGAGGCTTGTAATCTTTCTTTGTAACAGCCCAATGTTCTTCACTAAGACATCTCAAGTGTGTAATCATCCCGTCCTTCTATATAGTATAGTTTGTTGAATTGTTCCATCAAATCTCGAACTTTCCTTAAAGGTCGACATCCCGGATCTCCTCAAGTGGTTAAGCTTTCCAAAGAGGACAGTAGCTCTGATACCAATTGTTAAGATAAATGTAGCACACACAACTGAGAGGGGGGGGGGGTCAATCAACTGTGACAAAAATTCAAGATCTTCAACCAAATTACCAACTTAATCTCAGATTCGAAAGATAAACATGAATACAGGAACATAACACAGTAACCAACACATAACACCAAGATTTTTTACGGTGGTGATCAAACCCACAAGATGAATGTACTCTATTAAAAGCACTATATCCTGTTAGGAGTATTACAAAGGGGAATGCACATACATTCAGGCACACTGCCTAGAGCTCATTGCTCAAATGCAATAAGGATCTCAATCCCAAGGAAGGCTCACTGCCTTACAACAATATCTAATTTCAAAACATAGAGGACATACAGTCCAAGCTCACAAACTGACAAACATCTCTGATATGCCAAAACAGTTCCAATGAAGTACAACAATTCTCTGCCTGAATTCCATATTCCACTCATACCTCTTCTCATCAGTATCTCATACTTTCTGCCATACCTTCACAATTACAAATGATTACATATTTATACACATTACATCAATTTATTTCAACTAGGTCAGCCATGGACCTAATTACAAAATATTAATTCATTACATCTCAATACTCAATATGATCCATTGAATGTCCGCTGAGACATAACAATGATCTATAACAACAACCTCGAACACGCTCTAGATACATAAATCACACCATGATCCATCGCAACACACTACACCACCAAGTCGGCCAAGAACAATAAGAACAACACGTTACATGAGGAATCTTCAATTCCGATCACATAACCCAACACGATCCAACAACACGAATAGGACACGATCAAGAAACATTAGCAAGCAACATGAAATACCATGACATGGACAAGAACATCTTTGTCTCATGAATCAAACTCATCTTAACACTGTTCATCAAGAACACTAAACCATAACCACAGTCATAAAAGAAAAATAGCTTGCCAGTATCTAAATCACGAACCATTCGAACTGAGGACACACATCCATGTCCTGAACTCACCATCAGGTTAGCAACAAAGAATATTGCTAAACTGATCCAAATACTGAATCACTGTCACTGACAGAATAATCAGTAACAGTTTCTGATAAATCCATTGTCACTCACTCAAATCATGATGCGATCCTCTGCCACTTGAACTGAATCAAGTACAGACATCCCTAAACACATTACCAGGTTCGCAACATATGATATTCAATACAATAGCTGTACCACAAAAATCATTTTACTGAACTAACCAAGAACACTATCGCCAACAATAGGAATATGTTGACATCAATGACAAAATATTAATGCGAACACATATATGAATAATCTGAACAATATCTCAACAACATTATGTGTTAGTTGGAAGGAAGGGTTGGATTTTGGAAGGTACTAGGAGCAAGCTCCCTAGTAATGATGACATCAATGTTTTCGACATACATGTCATGATCAACAAGACTCATCATCATTGGGATAAGACGAAGTGAAGGGAAAATGTGGATGGACAAACGCATCAAAATAAGATTGTGACATGACGATTAGTTGATGAGTCAAGTAGGGATTAAGAATGAAGATGGATGGACTAAAGTGTAATGTCCCCTTTTGGGTTTTACCCAAATTTAGTCCTTGAATAGTAATTTCAATTCGAATGAGAATTACAATACATCTTTAAATATATATATCAAAATTGAAGATATTTCATCGTAATATTGAACTTAAAATTCTAAGAATAATTTAGTAGATAGAACTAATCTTGATTTAGAGCCAAGTAGTTAGATGATCCCTAAACCGTAAATGCAATTGTGTCAAGAGGAATAACTGATCACAGAAATGTGTGTAGGCTCAATACTCACAGTGCCTTCAGGAGGTGTGCTCCCTGCTTTAGTCTTCTGGTCAATAAAAGGAAAGATTGCTGCTAATGATAATGTGTAGAGGTCTCAGCGCTATTGGGTTGTTGGTAAACATATTTGTCATTGTGGTTGTTTCCCTGAAACTGACCCTGTTTGCCCTGTGAGCAGTGACAATTGTGCCAACAGTTGGAGAGATTGGAATTAGATCGCAATCTTCCTTTGTGTTTGAGAGGGGCAGCTCCCTGATATGATGGGGCTGTTTGTATTTTCTGTGTACTTTTCACCTTAAAGTACATAAAGGATACAAGACAAAACTAAAGGAAATGGATAAGAAGAACCTTATTGGCAGACATGCAAATACCGAGTAAGACTTCATGACCGATAACAATTACAAAGGGAATTTAAGTACAAGATAAGTTTTAATATACAATGGTGATGAAAGAAGACACACATTTCCACATACGAAGAAACGAGTTATCTTATCACATTCAAACCAAGGTACCAAGATATGATTGTGTTTCATCATTTACATATATCAGTTGAACATATGGCTGACAGATCACACAAGTACACCAAGAGATTATGAATTTGACATACGAGAAATTGATAATAATAACTGAGAATGATATTCAAAACATATGAATCAAATGCATTCTTAGTTATTCTTTTGAAAATATAGAAATTCAAAAACCCTCAGGTATAAAGTATGAACATTAAAGTTCTCAAAAAGTTTCCCTACAAAATTCTCCAGAATTCCCCCCCTGTAAGAGCCTCCCTTACATTACAAATGACATTGTATTTATAGGCTCCTTTGGATAACCACCTTCTAACTACCCGATAACTACCTTTCCAATTACCCCAATTACCTTTTTGAAATACAATGGTTTAAAAATAATAAACCTTATTTGACTTTGACTTTTATATCTTTTCACAAAATAAGGCTTATTTGGAAGTTTTAGTTACATTTATGTGACATAAGTCACTTTTACAAAAACATAACAAGTAACTGTAAAGCTTTTGAAGAAGGAACAAGTTATTTGATTTTTGAAGCCAAACACCCATGTCATACTGCAATCGCAAGCAACTTGGTCTTCCAAGAAATCCACTCAAATTGCATTTGATAAACACCCTTCCTTTCCATGAACATGTGGTCTTCTACAACATCTTGTAAAAGTTTGTCTTATTTCATAATGACAATATATCAACTTAAAACTAATGTGAATCCATTGATCTTCAAATGCTGAAGTGTATGGCAGGAGATTCCAAGACCGTAATCTTTTGTAACTTCCATTCTTGTTGCAATATATTCCCACACTTCACTTAGAGGATCACTTCAAGCTGATTTCCTTCAACATAAGCTCAAAGTTTTAGATCTATCTTCTTAATTACAAATTTTTGTTTCCTGCCTTGTTTCCATATCCCAAGGCTTGATGTTCCTGTTGTACCTCGCACTTAAAAACATAGGAACTACTTATTATTAAAGGATATATTTCTTTACTACCTTGGAATGACTTATGTATTTCTTCATGTATTTGCCATTGTTAAGAATCTCTGTAGTGTTATTCTTTGTGTCCGTGCTTCAGCATCATTGATACTATGGTTCACATCCATTACCTCTTTGTTGTTCCTCAACTTAATTGGCTATTTCATATCTTCATAGTGATCATTAGATCTTTAACATCCATGAGTTGTGAAAGCCCATATGTATTCCTCTGTTGTGATTTATTGTAATATGGTACCAAAATAACACATTACCTCCAATTTTCTATCGGGTTAATTTAGTTGAAGACTTCAAATAACTCTTAAAGAATCTATTCTTGTACCAGCCTGCAATGTATTTCTTCAAGGCATGAGTGATGATTCTCGATTTGCATTGGGTTTTCCAACCTCTTTCTATTTGTTCTCCGGTCATACCCCCAGTCCACTTTGCATACATTTTTATCATGGTGATTATAGCATAAAATTTCCACCATTTCCTTGAATCGAGATCTCTGTGAAGCAATCTGTCGAACAATTCTGGTGTGCTGTCTATGATTCCCAATTTGCAATGCATATCTATGGGTATCTTCATTTATAATCTTTGACAATAATATCTACACAGATTATGCTTTTGTAGATGTCTGTAACCATCTATTTGAAGCATTTTGTCAAACGGTTCAAGTGCCTTGTTCATGCTTCAACATCTTACATGCATGTCTACTAGTTTGGTTGCAGCTACATCAACAGATTTGAACCTCACATGGAGATTATTCTTTCTTTGAACAAACTATCATCTTCTCGATAATGCAAAAATGAATTTGTTTGAAACTTTTAAAAGCTTCTCTCCATTCTGTTATGTCTTTTTGATGATATGATGCCATTCTAGATACCTTGGATTGTCACGGGCTGATGCAATGATTGCATTTGCTGAGAAAACATTGCCTTGAGACAGCCTGTCAACTGGTTCAGGTGCGTTGTTTATAATTCCACATTCTGCATGGCCTTACAGGCCGCGGGGGGTGCTGGCAGAGTTTGTTAGGTTTAGTTTTAGGCTTCAAAACTCTCTAAAACAACTTCAACAAATATATTCCATGCATATCCTACACTTATTACATTCGCTGAAGTGGCATTATTTTAGAGCATTCCATCAAACAATTCATGTGTACCGTCTATGCTCCCCTGCAGGCCGCGTAGATATATAACAACCTGGGTATTTCTAACCATATGTCTGATGCAAACCTCTCTTCCTTATACCTTGATGGCTGTCTATTTGCTGTTTCAGAATAACTAGACATCTTCTGTTAATGAGACAAGTGTTTTCTTTCCCAGCCTATCATCATATTGAAATTGGAAAGATCTTGTCATTAAAAAACAAATGTTGGAAAATGGAAATCCAATTTTGCAAGGAATTTTTTTTGGCATCAAAGGAAAAAACATGTTTAAACCTTGGATCATGAGACAGGGTATCTCATTAGCTGTTGATGGTGTGGATGTATGCATTGCGCCCAATTTTTAAATTTGTTTTCTAATAAACTGTCTACTTGGGTATGAGTTTCATGTTCTGTAGTGGCGATTCCGTTGTTGGGAGAGATTGCAAGAAGTCGGAAAACATTGTACTACCCTTGAAGATACCTTCCCCTTGGAATTACATGAGTGTAAAATGCTTTGTGTTTTGTGTTTGTAGAAATGCCGCCACATATTTTTCAACAAGTCATTTGTCTGTGTCCCTTAAAAGTGTTAATGTCTACTACAATTTAGCCTTGACAAATTATTGCAGAAGCCAAGTCCATCTCATCATGAGACAAAACTAAAATACAGATTTCTACAAAAAATTGGGATCTAGTTGGGAAAAAGTCAGGCAATTTAAGATTGCCGTAAAAAAATTTAAACATGAAAAATTGCTGCTTTTAAATTTTATGCCCAATGCCTATAGTTGTAACATGTATATTTGTTCAAAACAATTCTGATGGTTTGTGTAAGTTTCCATCCACAAGCACGTATCAAATTTAAAAAAAAAAACCACTTGTAACAAAATGAAGATATTCATTCCAGTGTATACAGATTACAAACATTCTTCCCTCAACATTACAATTTCCAGTTTCTTTTGTACTGCTTATTGTGCGAAGGCTCATTTCTGCTTTAAACTTTCAAAAAATTATTACTTTTTACTGTTTCCAGGGTGCAGCACATGGACTGTTACAGTGGAGAGAGTCAAGCAGACGCTCAACTTTTTGAACTTGCACAACAGGAAAGTAGAAGAAAAGGTCAGGCATACTATGCCTGTCATAAAGATGAGATAGCTGCCCGTAGGCGTGCTAAAAAGCTAGACCATTTCCAGACTGCCCCGCAACAAATACAAGCACAGAGACTACAAAATTGTAAAGCTAGCCAAAGTTACCATGCACGCTAGGAAACAAATGCACAAAAGCAGGTGGAAAACTTAAAGAGCCAAACATGCGAAGCTCAACAAACCCCATTAGAACAACAAACGGTCAAACGAACAATAGTCAACAATAAAATTGATTACACAACAGCAGTAAAACGATTTTGACAAAGGATTGATATGTTGTCCAAGTTATGGATGTGCACTATATGCAAAGAATGTTATCCAAGCATGCTTTTGCAGTGATCAAACCCTAATACTACATGCATAAGATGCTCCAACGAGAAAGACATACACCGATTCTCATTATCGAACAACATGGATATAGGAGAATAACCTGTTGTGTTGAAACGACTGACCTAGGTTGAAGAAATGCTCATTGCTAGACTGAACCCTATACTGCAAGTAACTCAGACTTTTGGGGGTCAGTATAAATATAGTGGTCACACAATAAGCTTCACACATGACATAAAGAACATTGCAAAGGTGCTTCCACGAAGAATACAAGAATTAGATGTCCTCATAGTTTGAAGATTGGATACACAAGGGCATTATTACGACTATTACGTGAGCATAAGTCATGTTAGAGATGCACTGCGACACAAAGTCAAGTATGACCCATACTATACTGATGTTATCATAGATTTGAATATCTAGTAGAAATCCCTGAAATAAGAACAAACATTTCAAGCATGCTTAATAGCATTTAAACATTTCAAGCATGCTTAATGAAATGGACATTGATGAAGACCCAAATGAGAATAACATGACATGCACATATCATTTATGTCTAAATTGTCAAAACGATGTCGCGAGCTATAAATTATTTAGCAAACATTGGAACTTCAGGACGACACAAACAACATTATCAATTGGCCTGAAATACTCTTCTCCAATAAATGAATACAATAGTGAGGGCCTACTCGATATGGCATTTCCCACTCTCTTCCCAAACGAATTTGCACAACACATGCAACCACTTAGGGAAGTGCAATTCCATGAGTTTGCATTACACTTAATGAGCTTCCATGACTAGAGATTTGGAGGGCATCCCCGATTTTGATATTTCAATCTTCAATCTTATGATGTGGCATCGAAGCGAAGGCTTTGCAACTGTATTCATTAGGAGAAATGTAGAAGAAGACCTCTTCATGCACATCTGAAAAATCTTCCAAACATATAGCTTTTTGAGGAGCTTATGCACTTTGGATCTTCAAGGAGAGGTACAAGACCGTATTGGAATAAGTGTTGTGCAGAGTTAGCAAACATGATCAACCAAATAGGACCGCCCACTCTATAATTCACATTAAGTGCAATAGATACGAGGTGGCCAGATCTACAATGATTTCTCTCAAATGACATGTCCGTCAAAATGGAATCAAACAAACAACGCTTGGAAAACATAATCAATATCCCCTATTCTACATCATTATACTTGCATCAATTGTTTACAATCTTTTGTGAAGAAGTAATTGAAAATATCCTCGGTGCAAAAGACTATTAGTATAGATATGAGTGGCAACATAGAGGTACTGCACATGTACATGGACTTCTTTGGCTCCAAAATGCTCCAGATATGGATAAATTTGATTGGCAAAATGATGGAGAACTTGAAAGAGCACGAACATTTTTCAACAATTATGTCATTGCTTGGAACCTTCGTATTGCATCACGCAAAAACAACACAATGTTTCTATCTTCACTAGATTATCCATGCTTGCTAGCCAGTTGAGATATTTGTTGCAGAGGATGTTCATGACTATGAAGACATAATAAATTGTGTCTAGAGGCACACAAAGTGCAGAGAGGGAGCATGCTTGCGGAAGCAGGGGAAAAGAGTGGAGTGCTGATATAGAGCTCCATGGAAAGAACATAATGTCTCCACCTTATCATGTGATAATGATGGGAATAAAAAATATGAGCCTGCAAGAAATGATGATAAGCTAAACATACACAACCGAGAAATTTTGTTGATATGAAGGGCCAACACCTATTATCTCACAAGCACTTGTTCTCAAGTACATTGCCAAGTATGCATCAAAAGCAGAGAGAACATCTGAGACTTGCACTAAAATGTTAACAACAATATTTTCAACACAAGTAGATAGTCCAACTCTCGCAGCATATCGAAAATTCATTACAAAGATTATGGTCGAGTGTGATATAGGGGTACAAGAAATATGTCATATGCTTAAAAAATCTCCCCTTGTCGCTTGCAATTGTCCTTTCACATTTGTGAATGTTGGACAAAAGTGTTCATTGGACAACAAAAACAACAGATGGAAGCCAAATGTAGTCTAACTACTTACACACCTACATTAAGCGATCCATAGAGCTTGAGATAGTAATACTACTTGAATCTGCAAGATCTTTCTCCTATTATGTGAATCGTAAGCAATGCAATTAGAAAGAGAGACAAATAAAAACCATTGTCATCATCCCAAATAAGAACTCAAAGCACTTTGAAATATTTTGTTTGAGTGAGCTACTCTTATACAAACATTTTTCGTCATATAGAAAATGACATAGGCCTTACTAAGGATTCAATAATTGCAAATTGGAAGCAAATGAATGCAATTAAATATGATGTATGGCATGTCAATCACATCTCCCAAAAGGAAGCAACCTTGGAAGAAGAAGAAGAAGAAGAAGAAGAAGAAGAAGAGAGCAATAATGAGACAAACACGGGGAACACAATTGAGATGAATGAATGACAACTGTTTTCACAAATGGGGCCCACAAATAATATTAGCCTAAATGAACTTGATATGCTTGGTAGGCATGAGTTTGATAACAACAATTGACAGGATCAGATAGTGATACCCCAACATTTACATGAAATTGCAACACAATTTATAAACATGAAAAAACTATGTGCAAGATGAAAATATGTTGTTTAACTTTGATATTCCAAGCTATACATTGTCAGCAAAGCAAGAGGTAGCGCTCACGGTAATTATGAGCCTCAACAAATTTCCATCTATCCAACCACTTCACATGATCATTTAGGAACAACGGCTACATGAAAATCCTACTTAATTGCTTGCATAAGAAATGCACTCAAGAGTAGTACACTGCAACAAAAAAGTCAACTGCTCGTACTAGCTCCTACAGGAGTTGTCGTATTCAACATACGTGCATTGACTATTGAGTATACAACATTCCAAGAAGAATTATAAGACAAGATACATCCTTATTGATGAAATGAGCTTCATAGGAATGAATCTACTATTAGAAATAAACAATAGAGTGCGACAAGCATTTCCCCACAATCAACATCTATGCTTTGGTGGAATCTCCATAATCTTGGCCAATAACGTCACACAATTACCACCTATGATGGACAAGCCTATCTACACATCACATTCAAGTGCTAGGGAATTGTGGGAGCATTTCATGACAGTTGTCATCTTACAAACAATGTTTCGACAACATAGTGAAAGTGCAACACAGGCACAATTTCGTCAAGTGTTATAGAACATACGAAATGTAGAACCAAGGTAAGAAGATTGGTAGCATTTGATGACGCACACAGATAAACAAGTTACATCAAATGAAAAAGGATGAATTTGACAACTCAATGCACCTATTTGCTACCAATGATTTAGTCAAGCTACACAATAGAAGAATGCTAAAATTGTTGAACTGTCGAATTGCGATAAGTATTGTGACAAGTATCTGGAGCACAATAGACAATGTAGTTGGTGATGAATAGCTCAAAAAACAAGTATTATTTTGCAAAGGCCAATGCATCATGCTCACAACAAACATATGGACACAAGCATACCTTGTAAATGGAGCTCTTGGTGAAGTAGTCGAGATTGTTTATAGCCCTGGTTCTAAACCATTAGATGTCCTAATTTGTGTTGTAACAAGGATCGATAATTACGATGGGCCACCATGGAACCAAGATGACCGAAAGATTGTACCAATAATTCTTGTATCAATAGGTTGTCAAAGGCAAATACCACTCATAGTGGCATGGGCTATAACCATACACAAATCCCAATGACTAACACTACAAAAAGCAACAATTGCAGGAGATGACATTCACAGCCATGTCTAGAGTCAGGTTGTTAAATGATCTTCGCATCCAACCGATGTTCTCCTTCGAGAGATACTCCAAAATGCAAAACAATCCATACATAATTATAAGTACAAAAGAGGAAGCTTGATTGCAACAAATCCCTCTCTCTAACAAATCAAGTTACACAACCCAATACAACAATCTTCTTAATGTATTTGTGATTATACATTGTTTAGAACTTTACACAATTAAAATGATAACATATATTAAATACTCACAGATTATATCTTCTTGCATAACAATACTCACAATGTAAAAAAGAAAAAAAAGCTGTTTGAAATCACCCAAATTTTCCTCTTATGTAATTTTCCATCTTACTTTATGTCTAATACATTAAACATATTATATCTTGCTATTGGTGTAACCATTGCACCTTGTTGGTGCAAATGCTAGTTTAATAGAGGAAGGGGGTTAATTAATTAATTAAATGGATTTGGGTTTGCCATTAATAGGGTTATAGCTTAATTAATTATATTAATTTAGCTAGGGGATGACATTAATTAATTAAGTAATACGCAATTATTTAATCAATAAATGTGACTAGGCTAACTAAATTCAATTAATGTAATTAATCAAATTTAGGTGTCTACAAATACAGGTGTTAATGATATCGAGTGCAAAGTAGATTAAGGCAGTCATAAAGAAGTATATCTCTATGAAAACATGAGCTGATTGACAAGGATACATCAGAGTACGCAACGGGAATGGATTTGCAATCCTACCTTCAATATATTGATCTGAAGGAGTTAATTAGTATAATTATCGACATAATAAATAATGATTGGAATTATAGTTGGTCGACAACAAGCTAATACTAAGGACGACATCCCCGACATTGAGGAAGACAAGCATCGGTCTGAGATCATTATCAAATAGCCAACCCTTATATGAATCACTATAATAATAATCAAATACCACAACAATAAAATAAGAAAGAATAGCAAATTGTTGGTATGGACCGCAAACTCGAGGGTAGTGGAGAATGATTGCACAAACAGTATCATCATCTTCAGACAAAGTAGCACGATAATTCAAGATTGTCTAAGAGAAAGCAATCACCTTAAAACAACAATGATCAATTTAAGCAATGACTACCTTTCATATGGTAGCGATCTAGTGGGAGATTGATGAATTAGTTAATAAGTGTCAACAACAACTCCACTTTTGCTGAAGGCAATTAGTTCATATACGATAATGGAAAATAATTAATAATTGTTTGATAAGCAGGAACAAGACAACAACATTATGAGATAATTAAACGCTGTTAACAAAACATAAAAGGGTGCAACCAAGAAAGAGGCACTTCTTTCCCCAAAGGTCGCCCCCCACCCCTCAAGTAATAAGAAGATATATTGAATGAGGGCTAGGGTGGAGAGGATAGGGGAAATCATGGAAATATATTTAGAGTCATAATCATTAGAACTTAGAAAGAGAATTATCAACATTCGATTCAGAGAATCTCAACACTATCGAACTTATATATATATATATATATATTGGTCTGAGTAATTTGTTCATAAGAATTTTTATATTGCAGAGCAACAAAAGAACCTAGTAGCTAAGTAAGAAGGAAGGGGCTGCACTCGCCTATAAGGTCAAGATACAGGTAACTTGCGGACAAAGCCCCCCCAGATTACATGATTAAAAGGATAAGTTATAAGGAGTAGCAGTTAGAATTCGGGTTTCTTATAAAAAATTTAATAATACAGTGCATGTTACAAAGAACATATCAGGTATAGTAACAATCTTAATTGCAAATCTAAGATATAATTAGTCAATTCTACATATATCAGTATATAAGCAATCGGACCTTTATATTTCAAGTCTATATTTGATTTCATCATTACTTTTATACCAGATCATAGCTATAATTGTCTCTTTAAACTGTATAAATTAGGAAGTATTTAACAAGGGACATTACGATGTGCTCTGCTACATTGGCCTTCTACTGAGACCCTCCCTGCTTCTTCTGTTCAGAAGCCAAGTAGTGCCAACAATCTTTCTTCATGCGACTATACTTGTGAAAATTATTGCATATAAAGTTCTTCTTGGAGCTGTCTTGGGATTGTCTTGGGCCTTTCTACGGAGAGAGCTGATTGTTCCCTTTGTCTTGAGTAGATGAGTTTGCTGTGAAGGCCTGTTTTGTTTAGGACAAACTAACATTGCTACCAAACTGTTGTCTCCATCAATCTTACTGCAGAAGTTTGGTGCAAAGATCCGGGAACTTCAGGTCAACATTGATTGAGGTAATGTTGGGCGTCTCAATGAAATTCTCATAAAAATTTGGTAGACTTTTCAGAGTGATTACTACCATGTCTTCTTCCTCCATCGTGCGACCAATCGCTTCAAATTGATCACGGATGTCCTTGATTTTTGTGAGATGCTACTATAGGGACATCCTCTCATCCATCATGATCTAGAAAAACATTCTCTTCAAAAAGAATGCCCTTCTCTTGTTAGATGTTTCATGTAGCCCCTTCAAATATTCCCATATTTCAGTAGCTATCTTGCCTGAGGGTACCTAAGGCTTTTGATCGTCAGTGTTTGACAATTTAATGGGGTACCTAAGGCTATTGATCGTTGGTGTTTGACAATTTAATGGGGTACCTAAGGCTATTGATCGTCGGTGTTTGACAATTTAATGAGCATCACGACTTCCCTCTTTCGCTCATCAAATTTATCCTAATCTTGACCTGTCGTTGTTGGATGAGTAGACATGCCCAGAACAATCTGGTTAAGGCACCAACTTTCAAAAATGTTTATCATCCGCTGCTTCAGGTGTTGTAGTTGCGCCCGTTGAACTTTTGGCTGCCTTCCAACGTTATGTTGGTCAAAGAAACAATCTTTTACGCTTTTCGAGGCACAAAGGTTGCAACAAAAAATAGAGGCCAAAGGAAACACAAACAAGAGCACAAATGACTCGTTTCTCTGCAAAAAGACGTCACTCGCAAGTCAAATATAGTCGTGCAAAAATGAGGGCCGCCACAACTGAATAGAGAAAAAACGTGAATAGACCGCATTTGCAGATCGCATTGGCACTGAAAAGCACAAGAAACCCTAGTGCAAACAAAAAAAGGTGACTTAAATCTATTGAAACAAAAGACCCAACATGCAAACGTAGAGTTGAAATACCCACGGAAAGCAAAGTCTCACAGGTTCAAAAGAAACATGCCATTGGGATTTGAAGAGTGCTTCGAACAAAAACCCTTGATAGAAAAAATGCGATCACAAGGGGCCTAACATGGCTCCGTAGAAAGAAAACAAGCCGAAAAGAATAGATACAACTTCTCAAACCCTTCAAATGGGTACATACAAAAGAAAGTCATAATTCCAATAGGCTATCGAACCACCAAAAAGATCATTAAATTTTTCACTGAAAAAGTTCTTTCGAAAATTTTAGAATGACAAAAGTTTAAAAAATATTTCTTCGTGCTTTAATACCATGTTAGGGTAATTGGTTAATTTTATTGAAAGAATGAAATGTACATATATATGCAATTACATTGTTGATGTTTTCTAAAGAAACAATTGAATGGTGAAGACTAAATTACAAACAAATCTAATGTACCCAAAAATACAATATTGGCCATTAAATTATCTTTGCAAATATTATTTTAATACCGCATATGCTACACTACAACCATTGCTTGTAGGCAGTGAAGTTGCGAGCTCATCTTTAGGGACCAAAAACTCGATCGGGTTAAGGAAACTTAACCCGTTCGCTTTTTTGGTCCCTAAAATTTAATGTTAGCACTTTAGGAGAGAGAGAGAGAGAGAGAGAGAGAGAGAGTCTTGACCTGTGGTCCATTGGAGTATTCATAATATACTTGTGAAACTTAACCCGTTCGCGTTTTTGGTCCCTAAAATTTAATGTTAGCACTTTAGGAGAGAGAGAGAGAGAGAGAGAGAGAGAGAGAGAGAGAGAGAGAGAGTCTTGACCTGTGGTCCATTGGAGTATTCATAATATACTTGTGCCTTGAGAGAGAGAGAGAGAGAGAGAGAGATTTTGCCTGCGTGAACAAATTCAACTGACAAGACGAGAGGGAGAGAGCAGGAGAGGGGAGGGGACAGAGGGAGACAAACATGTTGGTTGGCAAGAGAGAGGGAGGGAGACTTAAACATGTTGGCAAGTAGGAATGCCTTCTCACTTCAATGGTGTTGCCGTGTAATGAGGAAGGCTGATTTGAAGGAATGTTAAAATCCAACGTTAACAAATTCTAATGCAAATATGTTTCTTGTCTGCTAGAGGAAGGCTGATTTGAATCCTTGCAAAAGCTCATGCCCACATACTTTTGTTAATGTTCTAGTAGCTGCAAGAGAAATCTTTCATATTCCTATGTTTGGACTTCCGGTTATAATATGAAGTTGGCTCGAGCTGTTGTTGCGATAATTTTTTCTGAGACTATTGATTATCGACTGAAGTGACTCCACGTGGCTGTTGAGTCACCGCCCAATATTTGACATGACTCCTTTGACAAGTGTGAGCTGAAATGACAATCTTTGATAACCGTCACCGACCAATATGGAGCGCAAGCAAGCTTCGTTGTTTTTATCGTGCTTGCTGGCTACATTCGTGTAGGGAGCATCTTCTATTATCATCACTAAATGTTATTATTATGCGTTTCTTTCTCCAGCTTTAGCTCCAGGTGTTATGACTTCCGTCTCCTTCCTCTTTACACGATGTTGTGACTTGGATCGGTTCCTTTCTTTGCCGCCACCACTCTTGTCATTCACATTGGGCTTCCAAGAGTCATCGGTTTCTTAGTGATTGAATGAGGAATTCAAAACGTTGAAGTAACTGTCATCGACTCTTCATGAAGCATCGGGTTGTATTTTGTCTAAGATAGTTGTATAGTATTACTCAGCCATATAATATTCCGAGTATTATCATTGTGTGATCAGTATTATATGTTATGTGATTCAAAAGGTGAAATATTCATGAGCTTTGTATCAGAGATTGTAATAAGCCATTTCTGTGTGATTGTTAAGTGTTAACAATCTGAGAGTAGAATTCTTCCTCCAATCAAAGCTAGTGAGCTTTGTATTCAGTATTTGTGATTATTCAATAAAGGATATATTTTGGTGTGGCTGGGTTTTTCCCTCGAGAATGAGGGTTTTCCCAGGGCATCTCTGGTGTTATTGTATTTCTTATTTATCAGCATTTTATTTTATGCAATTCTGGTTCAAAACATTAACAACTTCCACAACATCTTTAAATGTATTTCCCTCGAATATACCTTGTATATATATCTCCACACATTCTAGGTAATAACATAAAACATTTGCTTGATTATCTTTTCTAGAAAATTATATGGTTAGGATGTCAAGCAAATTTGACCTTAGTAGAAGCTTTTCTGAATAACTCTTTCAATGAAATAGTTAAGATATGAACTTTCCTGAATAGACCCTCTCTTGTTTGAAGCTTGTGCAAATAGTTGTCACTTGAAACAAACACCTCCTTTTCCTTAACCTCTAGTAGTTTTCGATCTCCAAGAGACTTGTCCTTCACCCCTTCCACTGTCTTAGGACACAAAGGGAGAATTATAACAATATTGGGAAGCTAGAGAGAGTAAGATAGAGAGAAAGGGAGACTTGGAGAGGTAGAGAATGAGGAAGAGAGGTGAAAAGAGAGGGGACTGGGAGGATTTTGAGAGAGTTCAAGGAACTAGATTGCCAATAGTAATGGTGAAGATATTTTAAAACCTTGTTATGACTTCAAAATCTGCATTGAGGGGTTTTAGCTTGGGAATGCCCATTGCTCCAAGTGCATTAATCACAAACAGCTCAAGTCCATTAGCATTTACTTTCATGCTAGCCGTTGATAGAGAAACAATCCCTTTTGGGGCCCATGGATTGTCCTCTATTAGCTTGTGCAACCCGCTAATTGAAGTAGGCACAATTTTGGCTTAGCACCTACTTACCATGGATCCCTAATATAGTTTTAGGTGACTCTACAACACCCCTAGGATCAAAGAAAGACCAAGATAACTTCCACAAGAGAATAGGTTCAAGCATAGTTTGCAAACCTTGCAAGTACTCTCCGAGTTTCCAACTACCCTCTAATTGTTTTGCAGGGTGAGTTTTTACAAGTTTAACTCTTGAGTTTTTATAGTTACAGGAAAAACACGAGTAAAATAAAAATGCCAACAAGAGTAAAAAGTTGGTTAAAATGTGTTTTTCACATTTTTTTGATAGGTGATCATATAGCTTTTGACTGAGCTATATGAACCAATGGGGTCACAATGGGGGACCCCATCCCCGGGAACATGCTGAGGTACTAACACCTCCCCAATTTGACTCTTGCAGGTAGCTGTTCTCTTGTTTTTTTGCCTTTCTCCCCATTAGTCCTCCCCTCGTCTCCTTATCGCACCTCTCCATGCTTCTCCTCTATGTCCTTCACGTCCTCTTTTCTGCTCTCTATCTCCTTCACATCCACCTAGACAGCCTAGCCCCGACATGAATGCTGTATGAGCCTTGCGGGGATTTGAACAATTTGAACCTTGGCCGCACCATTAACAATGCAACCACTTAACCATCACACTATGTGATGAACCCCCGAAATCATGTTTTTCACATGTTTTTGCTATAAAACTATGCGTTCTCTCTTTCGAGATGTCAATTTTTAATTTATTACATTGTGCAATTGAATTGCAAGAATAAATATGTTTCTTTAAGAGTTTTAAATTTTAGTACTTTCTAAGTTGCTGAGTTTTTGTCAGTTTTGTCGAGTAATTGCAGAATTTTTACCGAGTTGAAAATTGTGAGCTTGCCGAGTACTCTCCAAGTCCGAGTCTGCAAACTCTGGGTTCAAGAATGCTTGAGTGTCAGTTTCAGTTTTGCTCAAATGATGCTTGGTTCAGTCAAGGTGGGCAGGTCTCCGTGTTTTGGTTTATTGTTGTTTCGAGGATGAGTGACTTAGATGTTGCCAAGCCTTATTGAGGAGGATTCTTGTGCTGGGTGTTCCTCAGCTTGTTCCCATTGTTCATGAAGTTTTGGATACCAAATGCTTTCTAAATGGGAAGATGTGATTTGAAAATTCAGGCAAAATTGGTTGCCTCTTAGTTGCTACACAAGGAGAGGTCTCATTTTCTACTTAAAGTATCCTAGTTGTACAAAGTAGCTTAGTTGCTGCTCAACCTCAGTTGCTGGACAACCTTTGTTAGTTGTTGTGCAAAGTAAAAAGGATGCTAATGTGTGCAAAGGTTTTTTATTTTGGTCAGTGCTAGGGCAACAAAATGCATTGTTGGCAGGCTATTCATTCCCCTAGTTGTGGTTGTTTGTACAACTTGGGTTGCGCCAGTTCATGATTGTTGGTAGTTTATAACCTTCCAGTTAGTGCACCATTTAAGACTATTTTTTTTGTCTTCAAAAGCTAGATATTTTAGGAGCACGTCTCAAATGTGAGATTTTTATTCCTTGCTTTGTGAGGTATCTGTAAACAAATTAAATTAGATCCAAGTGGTGTTTTTAATTTGGTATTAAAGGATCCATGTTCCTGTATTATTTTCAAGCAACAATATGCATTAACTAGATACAATTGTTCTGCTCAAGAAATGCCATAATACTACATAAAATTGTATCGCAAATTCAAGCTACTGTGTCCTAGACAGTACATATCTTCTTTTGACAAGTAACACACTTAGGCAAACCTTTCTTGTTAAGCTTTTCATGTGTGGGCACATACATTTTTTTTGCACATCTAGTTGTGAATTCAGGCATTGAATTTCTTTACGGTGTTATTACTTTACTTGTTTTGTAATTTTCCATGTTGCATCCATATGATTAGATGTTTTTTCGCTTAAATTGAATGATATGTTAAACGAGAACTAGAAGTATCGTAAACTTCAATTTGTGATATTTGTTTTTCTAACTTGAATTTGCATCGCATCAAAATTGCTATTACATATCATACAATCATTCCAAAGAAAATTTATTTTGAATTTTTGTTTTGTGCAGTTAACAAGCAATTGAATGACAAAGAACGAGTGGCTGCTGCTTTGGAGAACCCCAATCTTCTGCAACTCGTTGATGAGTGTCTTGAGTCGAACGAACTGTGAATAAAACAACTGTATTGTAGAAACTTGGCAGCTTTCCTTAAACAGTCGCTAGCTTGTCATGGATTAAAACAAATGATCCAAGCAGTTTATAGATTGCTCTTTGGATGGTTGCTGTCCGTTGTATAACAGATATGACACGAGGTTCTTATATATGTTTGTTAAAAAGAATTCTATAATGTGATTTGTTATTTTTATTTAAGTGGCATGACTGTAGAAGTTACCAAGTTCATCTAGACTTGGTTAAAGACTTCGGTTCAAGCCAAACTTTTTGGGGTTGGCCATGGCCAACTAGTTTAGACCAAACCCAAAACGAGTGGATGAGGCCCTATGGGACCCCATGCTTAGAGTATAAATTAAAAATTAATAAGAAAACTAGAGAAGAATGCATCTTACTTAGTAACTAATTCTTATCCCAACGTCCAAGCCTTTCTAACTGGGCAACTTTGTTCTATGGTTGGCTTGCATTAAGGAGCTCTAGTGTCTTGGTGATACGTACTTCATTCAAATTGCGTTTGATTGCCTGGATGTTACTTGTTGGAGCAAATGGTATGAGCTCATGGGCAGCCTTGGGGATTACGTCACTTTTCGATGAGCTGAATCTTCAAGCATCATCATGAAAGCTTTGTTTCAGTTTTTGAGCCTAAATATTGCAAGAAAACATTTCTTCATATAGACTTTTATCCATTTGTAAAGTCCAAGTATCATCAAATATCTCATGAGTTCTAAAAGCCTCATTGATTGGTCGAAATAATATACGTTTGGTTTTTATTACAATTTCTATACATTTTGGAGACTCCATATCTAACTTAATAATATATCTTAGTAGCGGATATTTTATATAATTGTAATTTTAAAGTTTTGAATGCAATTTCCAAGATGTGAAATAGCTTGATAATGTATTGAGTAATGCATATTTGTTTTCAATTGTTATTTAATGTGAAACTAGTGTTCGTAAACGAGAAAGGTGCCATCTTTCTTAGTGATCATTCAACTAGGCTTCATATGATCCAAAGTTCATGATTGTAAAGACTTCAATAAAAAATTCATTATAATATTTACGAAATTGAAACGTTCAAATGTCTCTTTAACTAAATGTGATATATGCTGAAGTTTGAATAGCATTTAAAGAGATCTTCCCTCAAATCCACTCACAAACTAAAAATATATTATTATCTACAAACAATTGATTTTAACTTAAATCTATAAAATAAAATAAAATGAGTCTTTCATGAAACCTAAATCAGTATTTACATTGTTATCACTTTTTTGTCACCAAGATAAGGGTGAAGTGAGAGCATGGGATGAGAAATACTTAAGTATACAAATTTGTATGATATTTTGCTAGATTGAACAAGAGAGGCTTTGCATGAAGTTCTCGCTTATAAGTTTTACATGTAGTAGTTAGTTAGTGAGGTAGAGTTGATGGTTGTAGTTAGATTAGTCGAAATATAAAACATTTATGTACAGTCCTCTAGTTGATTATTGCCTATATAAGTTTTACATATAGTAGTTATTGTTAGATAGAGTAGTTGGTGGGTGTAGTTAGATTAATGGAAAAATAAAACATTTAAGTGCATAGTCATCTAGCTATTGTTCTTTGTGATGCTTTATATTAATCACATGACTTATTAGTAACTATTGTTAATACTATAGTAAATGCCTTTTTCTAAACATTCGTGCTCTCTTTTTTCGCTTGTGTAGGAAGGCAAATGTTAGTTTTAACATGGAACTTGAGCATAGATTTTTCATCCATCTTATTTTCAATCGATTTGGTATTCTTGAATTTTTTCTTTTATTTGTATCATGTTGCATCCTTCTTTACAAATGACAATCATGGATTTTAGTTAAAAGTTTGCTCATTTCATAATTGTTAAAGTACATCAAATAAAATTAGTAAAAGATTACTATTATTTAGAGTTATTATACAAAGATTTTACATATTTGTCTCTATTGATTTATATACATTAATAATGTATTGTATATTATACAAATAATAAACACATGAAAATTAACAAAATATTAAATAATTAAAACATTAGATAGACTAGATGTTAGATAGACAAAATATAAAGTAGGTTGGTAAATTTCAAATTACATATGGCTAAAGATTTTTTAAAAGTTGTATATTTAATTAGATTGACATGAATGACATCACAAATGTCATTCAAGGAGACAATATAATGAAGTCAACAATGTGCATTTGTTTTTATGTATATAATATGTATACGTCATTCAAATTATTTATTGAAGTGACATTTTTTTAAAGATAAATAATAATTTGAATTTTGCAATGATTATTCCCAACATGAACCATTATAGAGAGATAAACAACATTATTTAAATCAATCGCTAACTACATCCATAATCTTACTCTCACACTCACCCTAATATTAGCCCTTACGCTAACACTACATATGATTTAACCCCAACTGTACACCGTACATCCTAACAGTGCCCACGACCTTAAACTAACCTTAACCCTAACCCTACATGTGTAATCACCTCAAAATGGTCACATAAACCCTAGACCCCCAATCTCAGCAATTAATTAAGAAACCTTAATCTTGATTATTCTATGTCATACATCAAACAGGCAATTCATCAAATCGAACTGATCTGACCTAAACCCTAGGTCCTAATCGATCATCTTACTTGATTAATTAATTAATTCTTAAAATCACATTACATTGGCAAATAAACTTTATACTATTATTTAATTGATATTATGACATTAATCAAATAAAAATTACAAAATTGTCAATTAAATAAAAAATGAATTAAATTAATTATGAAAACATAAATGTGCATCCAAAATCAATTAATTTATTAAAAATGCATATGACATCATCAAATCCAGTTAACTGATTTATCAAAATGGAAACAATCCAGTTCCACTTAGTTAACTGATTCTCCATTGTTTATCATTTTGGAAACATTTCAGTT
>MU226923.1:871668-883821 GCA_018584345.1 Thuja plicata | reverse complement strand
ACTGTGAACTGATTTTGGAAGTTTCCAAAATAACTGATCAGTCAGTTCAGTCAATTGACTCTCTCGACCAATCGAATCACTTGCACATGGATTGTGCTTCTTCAATCGAATCTGAGCCACTCTTTTTATTCGATCTCGACCGTCGATTCGAGAGAGATTTCTATAAAAGAGAAACTCTTTTCCTTCACAAAGAATCCTAATTTTTATTAAAGTTATTATACTGCATTTTTATCTTAGCTTTCTTGCATTTTTTAGCTTTCATTTATGTAGCATTGTTGTTTACTTTTAATCAAGGTTGCAAACATAAACTTAGAGCACACTTTGATTAGGTGTTGTTAAAATGAATATCTCACATTTCATTTAGTGCTTCTAAAATGAATCTTAATCAGCTTTGGATGAACAACAATCTGCATTTGCATTTTGCATGTAGTTAATCAATCATTTAGCTCAATCATCTAGATTAAATCCTTCGTTTAGGTCTTCGGTGTAGTCACTGAGCTTGCAATGACCTGAGAGCAAGCTCATACTCCTACCTTCTAGAAGGCGACAGGTCGATTCTTTCAAACATGCAGGATGATTGAATCCATATTCATTCCTGTATGCAACTGAAGTACAATGACCATGTTGAAGTGTATGGCTAAATTAGAGGCCCACATTTAGCTATCACAACATGTAACACTACCCTATCAGGAAGAGTCTAATATGAACCCCAACCCTAACCCTACATGTAACACTACCTATGATACTAATCCTAAGTCTAAAACCTACATCCCAACCCTAACCACACACTAGACCTTAACGTAACGTTATCCCTATCCATGTCCCTAACCATTTTTCTACCCTTAATCGTTAACATATTATTATTTGTAACTCTAAACATTACACCCTTACACCAAACCTAATTTGAGTGTTGACCCTATTCGTTGTACTAACCTTAACCCATATTCTAAACCTAATACTAATTTGAACTTAACACTCTACATCCCATCAATAATCTTATTGTAACCCTAACCATATTACTAATCCTAACCCTAACCCCTTACCCTAATCTTAACCCTTAATGTTACACTAAATATGATACTAATCCTAATTGTAAACGTAACATCCTATCCCTAACAACGTCCTTAATCTCACCCTACCCCTAACCTTAACCTTGACCCCTCACCCTAACCCTAAATCTGATTATTATCGTTAACACTATACTACTTGTAACTTTAAACTGTTCAAATTAACTGTAACCATGTCCCTACCATTGACCTTAGGTGAAATGGTAAGGCTAAATGTGATACTAACACTAACTCTAACAATTATCATTTTTCTACCCTTAAACGTTAACATATTAGTATTTCTAACTCTAAACAATACAAGCTAACACCAAACCTAATTTGAGCATTCACCCTATTCGTCATACTAACCTTAACCCATATTATTAACGTAATACTAATTGAAAAATGAAAAGTGGGAAACAACTTTCCAAGAGAAAAGCAAAAGAAAACATACTCAGATGTCTTGAAGATCAATTATGTACTCTAATGATGTACTTTCAACTAGCTATTAAGAAATATATTATTCATTGTTCTCCTACATTATGTTCACTTTTGCTTCAATATATTATTAATTGTTCTCCTACAAATTTACACAAATTCATACATACTATTCCACTATAACTAACATGTAAAGTTCCAAATTATCAACGCAACATGATTACCTCATTGTTTTTTTAATTTCTTATGGTTTTTAAATCAAATTTTCTGACATTTCATCATACTAAGTCAACTAATATCTTACTCTAAGTGTCTTCACTAATTGTGTCGTAGTATGTATTACTAAACATTATTGATTTCAATTTTTTGTCGCAAATTATCTATACTTTTATTTAGATTGTTTCTATATACTAGTATTTGTTTAAAAATTTGCAGCATACAATTCAAGCTATGGATGTCTCTGACAGAGAGTCCCACATCGTTGTTACAAGCCCATCTGCTTTTGTGGCCTCAAATGATTTCTTTGAAACTGATGTGGACAAATGTGCAAGAATAATTGTAGTCATGCACAACTATGATCAAAGATATTGAGCACCCAACATTATCGATTGACTATGTTGAAAAACTTGAAATATTGAAGATGGAAGATGTTCAATGATGAAAGAAGTATATCATGATCATTGTGTGAATAAAGGTCGCAATAACATTTTGATCAATGGAAGTTCTAACAGCATAATGTTGCAAAATTCGTCATACTAACCTTAACACATATTCTCAACGTAATACTAACCTTAACCCATATCCTAAACTCTACATCTCATCACTAATCTTAATGTAACCATTACCATATTACTACTCCAAAGTTAAACCGTTCACCCTAATTGTAACCATAACCCTACCATTCACCCAGGTGAAATGCCTTAAACCGATCAGACCTAATGTTAAGTCTTCTATACTAACCCTAATTCTAACCTTAATTATAACACTAGCCCTAATTACAACATTGAACCTAATTGTTACCCTAACTCTAACCTTAATTGTAATCCTAGCACTAACCTTAACCATAATAGTACCTCTAACCCTTATAATACCCTTAAAAGTAACCCAAACCCTAACACTAACCTTAAGACTAACTTTAACTCTAATTGTAACCATTAACATACTACTACTACTACTACTAAGGTTAAACCATTCACCCTAATCGTAACAATAACTCTACCATTGACCCTAGGTGAAATGCATAAGTTAATTGTTCTACTAACCCTAATTCTGATACTTTTAATATTTTTTAACCATAACCCTACTCTGCTAATTCTTTAAAAAATTTTACAACATTGAACCTAATTGTTACCCTAAAACTAACCTTAACACTAACCCTAGCACTAACATAAAAATTTATAGTGCCACTAACCATAACCCTAACACTAATCGTAACAGTAACCCTTACCGCCATATATTTAAAGATTAAAATCGTAAAATGTCTTCCATGTTGCACGCCCAGAGTAATCCTTCTCGAGGTGCCTATTATCACCAAATTGTAAGGTTTGTATCATCATTAGGATTGATGAAAATAGGTGCCTCGAGACGGATTTCTCTCTCTCTCTCTCTCTCTCTCTATATATATATATATATATATAAAAGCTAGTTACATATTATAGAATAGTAGCTTATGCACATAATCAAAAAATGATTTTTGCATATTAGCTAGTCCTATCATTTCTTTGCCTTGTCCACTCGTCTGTGATTCTGTGTGCAGACCTTGAAGAATCTTGAAGTCTTTATTATGTTCCTCGTTGATCTTAACATCTACTTGTTGCAACCCTGTCTTAGCTTGAATGATCATCTCGATTTTAAACTCTAGACTTTGGAGCCACTCGATTAGGGGCTCATCTCCTTTTTGCAGAATCTTGGCTTTCAATGCCTCTTTGGTCTTCATCTTTACTGCCACATGGAGCGTCACTATGCATTCCTGACACTTCACTCTCTCAGATGCGAGAGTCTGCAAATTCTTCACAATGTTGTTCCTTTCAGTTTCCAGTCTTAAAAGAGCATTACTTAGTTGCTCGACAACTGCCAATCCTTCAGATTTGAGTCTCTCAACACATCCCTTGTCGATCTGCGCGAAGTGCCTATCTTCTTGCAATTTGACTATTATGGCTTGATTCTCCGTGACATTTGGATCGAATGTGGTCTGAGTACTGGGAATACTAGCCACTAGGGTGACCAACTGCCAGATGAAATTAGTCAATTCACTGACTTCGGCCTTAAGTTGTACCTTAGCCATTTTAAGTTCTTCCAGCTCTTCTTCAATCACTATATTAGTGGATTTCCACCAATCCACCTTGGTATTGTGTCGAGATAAACCCATGTCAAATGAGTGTAGTTCAAAATTTGAAGGGGTTAAATCTTCAAACCTGCCCTCCTTCTTCAGTTTCGCTACCTCCATAGTGAAGTGCCCAGTTTCTAGGTCTCGGCCCAATGTGGACAGCGTCTTTACTTTCTAAGCCTTTGCTACAGCGTCCCCGGGTTGCAAGGCTTGAGCTAAAGTATCTTTGCTGGGAGCTCCTTCTTCTACCCTCTTTCTTTTGCACTCCAGATTGTTCTCTATCCATGACTCGGCGTTGGTGACCTTGGTGGCAAAGACCAACTCCTCTATAAATAGTTTCCTAATGACTGGAGGAGTAGACTTTGGCCTTGAAGTAAATGGATTTACAGACGTAGGTCAAGAAGACACCAATCTGATGACTTGAGTAGCCTCTTATTGCTTCTCAACCTCTTGTCTGATTCTGTGGCTGAGGCATTGGAGGTATATGTTCCCTCCTCTACTACAATAGGGTACTCTCGCCTTGGGGTATCTTGGGTTGAAGTGTCGGTCGGTGCATCTACAGTGACTGCTTTAGCTGACTGCTCAGGTCCAGCACCTTTGGTGGGTCCCTCCGTCGACCCAGTATCTAGAAGCGGTCCTTTTCCACAAGTCTTCTTTGGTTGAACTTCTTTTTCAGGAGGTTCATCGCCTCCCCTGGCCGACTGAGATGAACCTTTGGTCGTAACTGGAAGTATCACTTAAGAAGTTGTTGCAATGTTTGAAGTATCTTTTGTCGGGGTCCTTTGAGTAGGAGGCTTCCTTTACGACCTCTTCCTTCTTCCTGCATTCCATTCAACCCACTGCTCCATCCTCTTGTAAATGCCGCTCATTAGAGTTTGCAAGTCACTGATGGATTGATCTAGCATGGGCTCAGAACTGATAGGAGTGAACTTTATCTTCTCCAGATACGTATTGTCATACATGTGGTTGTCGTCATCTTCTAGCCCCTCTACTGCTATGTTAAATTTCAACCTTTTGATTTGTTCAATAGTTAACTTGTCGTAGAATCTCTCTCTACTCTCCAAATCATCTCTACAATTGGCCCAGTAGTCTTTGATATCATCTACATGATGGATAGCTCAGCTCATTTGCAGGTAGTTACAAGCATAATTAACAGGATCATATTGTGGCCTCAGAACATCATAGGTTTCTAATGAAAACCTCTTTGAGAATGTCTTTAGAACATTCTTCGCCTCAAACTAAAACACACAACTGTAAGCTCCGATAGTCATGGGGAAGTTCTAGCCTTTCTTTCTGGCATCAACGCAGATCAAATTCACTTGAAGCGCTTGTCTCATCACCTCCACCAGCATGATCATATCAGTAGGATATCTGGGCAGCTTCAAAGGGAAGTCGTCAAATCCTACAAGATGAATGTATGAGAAATCCCCAAATTGAATGAAATAACATCCAAACTAGCTGATAAAAGCCATGGCCTTGGGAGAGAATCTCCTTTCTGGGAAACCTTGTAACTCCCTGCATAGCCTCATTGTAAATGCGTCATTAACTTGGAGGTAATCAACATAACTATTATGCAATTGCAAAGAGGGGAAAATTTTGTAGCTCTTAACATCATCAGGGAATTCCTCTAATCTACGAAGCCCTGGCCAAATTTGGATCGTGGCCAATATATACATTAGAACTGAAGACATATAGAATTCATTTTGATGTTTAGCCCTATCTAGAGCATTGGCCATATTTTCACTTACCATAAATGCCCAGTCAATAAAATGGTGTTGAGAACATATCACCTGTACTAAGAAGAAATGATGATCTACGAAATTGAGCGCCTCACTCTCACCTTTGATCCTATGGAGTAGCACCAGGATGTCTATGATTTCTGGCTTCAGGTTAGTGCCATATAGTGTTTTGGGCAGCTTCCCTTTGGTGCTTCTAGGCTCTTGAAACCATGCCTTCATTATCTCCTTCTTCCAAACTGACTTCTTTGCTATATATTCAGTCACTGCCCGACTGTATGTCATTTCTGAATACTCGGCTTGCTCTGGGATGCGAAGTGAGTTCTAAACCAATTCTCTATCAATAGAGAGCAACACCGTATCATTGGGCAAGAGGATTTTCTTGGTATCTGGGTTTTATCGAGCTATACATTCCCGAATCAATTCGGGAGCTTGAATGGCTACGGGAAAACCAACGGCTTTGACTAATCCGCTCTCCTTCAGTTTCTCAGTGATAGGATGCATTTGGTCTGCTTTTAGCCTGTTCTGAAAGTTTTGCATATCAAAGAACTTCAGAGATGTATCTGAGATCTTATGCCTGTCAGAGGTGATGCCGTTCATTCCGTCGAATCCCATAAATATGGAAGCCATGCTTTGAATGATTTTATTTAGGAATTAAGAATATCTCTCAGGGATGCAGGGGCAAAGAATAATCAACATCAGAGGCTTCAAATTCAAATAATTTTTCAAACAAATGGTAGCCCCTGTTTGCAACCTTCAACTGATTTTATAACTTTGAATTCTTACCGTTTAACGACCGACTTCCCACGCCACACAAATGAAAAGACGCAAGCATTAATGGAAAAGTTTGTTATGGAGTAAAATGGCTTTATTTGGATTAATTAATTTTCTCTTACGGGCCATTGAGAAATATATTTTCACTTTAGTAACCGTAACGGTAACTTTCCTGAGGTAGTGGAAATTACTTTTCTACTTCTCCTTTGGGTGGAGAAATTCTTTTGGAGTGCCTTCTGTTTGAAAACCTGCCGAAAGAGAGTTTTAGCCTATTGAGATGCTAAAATGATATTTTTTGATTTCAATAGCTTTCTTCATGCCTTGGGTCACTTATGAGATTGATTTCCCTTCGAAAATTCTTCATTTTAATCATTTGGTGGAAAACGTATCCCGCAGGTCGAAACCTGCCTGTTGGAGTAGTGAAGAAGCTATTTTCTGCTTTTCCGCCAGCAAGCTTACATCTTAGATTTCTCTCCATTTAATCATTCCTTTCAGTCTCTAGAGATGTATTCTAAATGCAATAGTCTTTCCAAGCCCAAATTATCCACTTTAAAACTGTACTGACTACTGAGACATCATAGAATAGTCATCTGTGGAAAACGCACCTTGCTGATGCTTTTCCGCCAGTGGAGAAGCCCGAACCCAATTTTCCGCCAACGAAGCAATATAAAGTATTCAAGCTACAAAGTCCAAAATCATAGAAGATAAATGTTAGAAGTCTCTGAATTGTGACCTTTATCAAATTTGGGATATCAAACCTACCCGATTAAGCACGACTTCAGATATAAATCCCCTCGGCTCGCAAGGAGAAGTGAAATTGGGAAAATTCGATAAAGGTCGCCTATCCTGAGGGGACAGCTAGACTTAGACTCTAGAAAATCACAACACTTTCAAAACCACTACTATCAACTAAACTTCCACTTTTGCCTAAAGGTATGCAGACCAAAAGTGGAGCAACAACTGGCTCTGTCTGGGGACTTGGACATTCACATGTCCAAGCAAGGAACTCAAATCTCTGGTTTTGCAAAGCTCAATAAAAGGCGGCTCAATACAAAACTAAAGCAAGACACGGAAAGGAAAGTAGAAAGGAAGCCTAACTAGGAAAACAAAAATAGGTACTAAATGTAACTATGGTACAATACATGGGTTACCTGTTTTAAATTCAAATTTGATAGAGCTTCAAATCCTGACCATTATACGTCAGGGGTAGTATTTCACCATCTGGATATGTCAGTTTAAAAGAATTCTTCTCAAACGCCTGATGGATCTTAAAAGGTCCTTTCCATAATGTTTCAAGTTTTCCGTGCATGCCTTTCGGTGTCCTGCGCTTGTCCCATAACAACACCATGTCTCCCTCCATAAATTTCTAAGGTCTGCTCTTTTTGTCAAACAAGTTCTTCACACACATTTGGTGTCGTGTGATGTGATCAACCATTTTTTCCCTTTCTTCTTCCAGTTTGTTCAGGTACATAATATTTTTTTTCTAAACCATCTTCGTACATGCCATCCTCTACTGCTGATCTCAGTTTGCAAGTTGCTAATTCCAATGGTAATGGAAGACTGGCTTCTACCCCGTAAACAAGTTCAAAAGGAGATACACCAATGGCTCTTTTGGGAGTCACTCTATCCGCCTAGTGGGCTTCATAGATTTTCTTATGCCAAGTTCTCTAGTTATCTGCCATGAGATTTTTCATGATGTTTACCAAATTTTTATTGCTGGACTCAGCTTGACTGTTCCCTTGAGGGAAGTAATCAGATGAATGACTGATCGTGACACCATACTCAAAGCAAAATTTAGTAATTTCTCGAGAGGAAAAGTATGCGGCGTTATCCATAACTAACTTAACAGGCACACCAAATCTTACTAGAATGTTTTCTTTGATAAACTCACATACCACCTCCGAAGTAGTTCTCTTGGTTGCTTTCGCCTCCACCCATTTCGTGAAGTAGTCAGTCACAGTGATTATGTAGGTATGACCTGCGCTAGACGTGGGATTTATAGGACCAATAAAATCAAGACCCCACTGCTGAAAAGGATCCTCAATTACCACTGGTCTTAAGGGTAGTGCTGCCAACTGAGGCTTTCCAATAAACATTTTGCATTTTTCACATCTCGCTACCCAATGGTAAGCATCTCTAAACATTCCCAGCCAGTAATAACACAATCTCAAAATCTTGAATGCAGTGACTGATGAGGAGAAGTGTCCCCCACAGGCTTCATCATGAAACACTTTTAATAGCTTCTCTTGCTGTTGTCTGTCGACACACCGGAGGAAAGTTCCATCTATAGATCTCTTATATAGTCTGTCCTCCCAAATTACATATTTAGAAGCTTTCAGTTTCAGGTCTCTTCTTTGCTTCGAAGTTAACCCCTCAAGGCATTCACCATATGTCAGGAAATACACAATATTTTCAAACCAAGGGTCTTGCATACTTACCGCCAAGACCAAATGCGTAGTTTCTGGATCTTTGTCTGCTTGGTTTTCCGCCATCGCCTTGCATAGTGCATTCCCTCTCACCAACTTGGTGGGCTTGATCTCTATGTCATATTCTTGAGTTTTAGCCACCCATGCTCCTCTGTTATTACATCCTACATCCTGTTGAGTCAATATGATTTTTACTGCAATATCAGGCATGTATACCAGAGAGTGAGAATGTAAAATGTAGAACCTGAAATTCTTTAAAGCTTTTACAACTGCAAAAGCGTGCTTTTCAGTTTGAGAGTATCTTAGTTCATGATTTTTCAGAGGTGTGTTCATAAAAGCAATGGGAGCTTGAATTCCCTCCTCGTTCTCCTGGATTAGGATGGATGATAGAGTATGAACATAATAATAACAATAGATTATGAAATCTTTCTTATAGTCTGGGTGACATAACATAGGAGCGTTGGCTATGGCATCCTTTATGCTTTTGAAATCTTGTTTACCAGGGTCATTCCACTTGAAACTCACATTTCCCTTCATCATGTCCACTATGCATTTGGTAATCTCAGAAAAATCTGGAACGAATCTTCTGAGAAATTTTACCTGGCCAAAAAATGATTTCACTCCAGTTTTGTTCACAAGTAAACTTAATTGTTGGATTGCTCTTACCCTTTCTGGGTCGATCCTTATGCCTTCTTGGGAGACAATGTGACCCAGCAATTTCCCTTCAGTTACACAAAAAACTGACTTCTTGGGGTTCAACGAAATCCCATCTTCTCGACACCTTTGCAATACTCTTCCTAAATCATTTATGTGATCTACTCTTTTCCTAGAAAACACAGTAAGATCATCCAGATACATACCAATGATTTTTTTCTTCATATCACTGAAGGAAAGGTCCATACCTCTCTGAAAGGTGGCTCCGACGTTGATTAACCCCAATGGCATTCTATGATATGCAAAGGTGCCCCATGGAGTAGTGAAATCCGTTTTATGCCGGTCTGCTTTGTCAACTTCAATCTGGTTATACCCTGAGAAGTCGTCTAACATGGACATCATTTCAGCTCCGGCCATGATTTGCAAGAGATGATTCATGTTGGGAAGTGCGTAATTGTCTTTCAAGGAAGATTGATTAAGGTTTCTGAAGTCAACACAGATTATTATTTCTCCATTCTTCTTCCTCACAGGCACTATATTCGCTACCCAAGTAGAATGATGGATAGGGTATATGATCCTTGCTTTGAGCATTTTATCAACCTCCTTGAATATGGCATCAACAAATTTGGGGTTGTAATTCCTTTGTTTCTTTCTAAAAGGAGCTGCTTCGGGTTTTAAGGGAATCTAATGTTTGAATTTCCCGTTCATAAAAATTTTCAAATCTTCATAACTCCAGGCGAAAACATCTTGGTATTCTAGTAAGAGTTTCCTGGCCTCTTTCCTCTCCTCTTCAGTACAACATTTCCCAATGTTGATCATCTTGGGATTCTTCTTAGTTCCTATGTTCATTCCCTCATATTCGCCAGTGGTAGGACCTCTCTCGATTCTCTTCTTCTTAACAAAGGTGTCATGTCTATTGAAAAGCTTCTCAAGAATGACCAAATAGGGAGGAATGATATTACCTTGCAACTAGATGACATCTAACTTATCCTTCTTTTTCTTGTCCTGATAGTCTCCTTTAGCTTTGTTAGGAACATCTTTATGGAAGTCACCACTGCTCTCCAGAAAGAGAAGGAGATTCTGGTCATCTTCGAACACTTTCCAATCTTCTACATTATCAGGCACAGATGATCGATATACAATCTCCACTTGGTACTTCTTATCTTTGAATTCTGGGTGAGGGAGGAGTAGCGAAGTTGACACTACCAAGGAGTCTGCCTTAGAGTTCAATTCTCTCGGCATAGATTCAATAAAGAATGCATCTAGTGCCTCTATTTCGTCCCATACTCTGTTTCTGTAGTTTTTTAATCTATGATTTTTTACAAAGTATTGATTCTTGACTTGTCGCACGATTAGCTCAGCATCACCACAAGCTCTCAAGATCTTCACGCCCTTTTCCTTTGCAGCAATAATCCCTAACAGGAGGGCTTCATACTTGGTAGCATTATTGGTGTTCCCGAACTCCAATTTTTAAGCCATGGGCTCACATACTCCATCTGGCGATATTAAGACCACACCTGCACCAGATCCTGACGATGCACAACTGCCATAAAATTCAAGAGTCCAGATCTGTGGTGGCGTTTCTTCGATGGAAAATTGCTTTTCTTCTTCTCCAAGATCCATTTCCTCATCATGATCATTAGTAAACAAAATATAGTTACCAAATTCCAACTCTTGATACAGTATTTGGGCTTTAGGGTCATTAGATTTCAGCACTGTGAACTTATCTTTCTCCCCCGGGACCAGTTTTATCTTTTTTTTGCCCACTAGGATTAAAGCTTGGGACCAATCCAGCTTTATCTCCCCTCCAAGGTCTTTGCAAAAGCTCCTGCTTAACAGTAAACCATAACTAGCGGGTATATCGGCGACAAGGATTGTTAACAACATTTTCTTCTTAGGGTGTGCTGCCAGGGCCACTTGAGCATCTTAATCTGGTCGACCAGAGGTACTTGCTTAGAATCCATAGAGTAACACTTACTGTGGGCTTTGGTGAGCGTAAGTCCTAAAGCTTTAGCTACAGTTGATGGAATTACATTATCTAAGGCTTCAGAGTCTATTATGCAATTGCTTAACTTGCAACCATTGATATATAATGATACATAGAACGGGTCAGGGTTTTGACCTAGGAAAGTAGCCAAAATGGATGGTTCCCCTTGCTTGTTTGGCTCTGCAAATATAGACTCATTTTCTATGGTAGTCATGACATTTTGGTTTAACTCCAGATTCCCTTCCTTACAGTAATCTACTAGCTTTTGTAGTTCTATGGGATTAGACTTAAGATAGTCTATAGGAGAAATCTGAATTCTGGAATCTCTACAGAATTGAATAATGTCAAAAGAGCAGTGCTCCTTACCTGGTTGAAGAGTTTGTTGCCCCACTTTTCATCCTGTACCCATGCTGTCAAAGTGGAGGATTTTGAAGTCATATAGCCAGTCTGGTCAGTCTGATTCTAGGTCTAAGTCTTTCTTAGGTAGGCTATCTTTGTCGGGTTTCCCTGTCATTGCCTTTCCTTCTCTTAGCCGGGCGGGTTGTTCTGAGGTCTCATTATTTTGGGTAGGTTGTAGATCCTAACCTGGCAAAGATTTGTGCTCCAATCGATGTTCTTTCTCAGGCAGAGATCGAAGAATGGTATGGATCGATTCTACAAGTCTCAACGATCCTAATGCAACAAACGGCGAGCAATTTGGTTAAGAAATGAGCGAGAACGAGCTCGGCGGGATTTCAGAAATCATCTTCTCCATGGCGGAATTCTA
>MU226923.1:855400-870322 GCA_018584345.1 Thuja plicata | reverse complement strand
GATTCATTAGAAGTTTTCATCATTTCATTTATCTCTCTGTTAGTAGTTGCTGTAGATTAGTTAGTGCTGAGCGTATGAATTCATAAGATGTGTGAGTTCTACAGCTTGGTTTATAGATTAGAAAGCTCTCCTTGCCTGGATTAAGTTCTGTTTAGGCTTAATTCGGTTTGCCTCTTCTTCTCTCGGGTTAAGAGCATACCCTGTGTTAGTTTTAGGATCAAGACATAATTCATTACATATCATTCCCAAAGGGAGCTGTACCTACCAATTCAGAGAAAAGCCAGTAATCAGAGAACGGCTTTTCAACTGTTGTAATCAGATATTGTTCATAATTTGGGCACTAAGAGTCATATTCCTAAGAAGTAAGAAAGGACAAATCTGTTTACTAACAGAGTTCTCACTCCTTGATTGGCCTCCTTAGAATAGGAGGTAGATGCCTCATTATTTTTAAGTGGAGGCATTGAAGCAGGGCTTTTATCCTTCCGACTCCAGGTCAAGACTGTATAAGAGGTCCCATCTATGGTAGCGTAACATGTTGCTTCTTGTTCTGAATCTGATTCATACTCTAAATATAAGTTTTCAGAGTCGTCATGCGAGTATGAATCTGGTTCATTTCCAAACACCTCAACATTCCATTCGTCTGTCTAATACATTTTCCAAGCACGAGCTACATCGGGGCAACTCTCTCCATCGTGATCTGTGGTTAGGTGAAAGGCACACATGTTTCCTCTTTTAGGAGCTTCTATAGCTAGCCTCTGTGGTGGAGCCGTCAACTGTAATGCCTTTCCATCACCATTCCTCCCCTCGTTGTTTCTCCTAGGCTACTCCTGAAAGTTTCGCTGGTAGGGATTATTAAATCTGGGAAGTTGCCTCTTGAAGGCAATGAATTCATTGGAAATTTTTTGAATCATCTCATCTGATGACGTAGTATTACTACTACTGGTTCTAGATTGTATCTCTCTTTTCCATTTCCTGGATGAGATCATATGGTCTTCAAGTTCTACAACAGTTCTCTGTGTGGCATCCAAATCTGCAAGTTTCACCCTTCTTAGATCATAATTGATGTCCGACGACATAGCACTTATGAAGAATGTTTTCAAATTTCCTGTCGTACGCCTGTCAACTGCTAGGATACGATTTACAAGCTTATTGAATTTAGCTATAAAATCTCTCATACTGATAGAAGGTTCTTTCTTGATAGAATTTAGTTGCGTCAATAAGGCATGCTCGTCTTCAGCATTTTTAAACCTTCTTTCAAAGGAAGCTCTCATGGAGGCCCAATCTGTGATAGAAGATTTAGGTAAGTGGTGAAACCAATCGGCAACACCCTCAACAAGGGTCTCAACAAATAATGTAATGGCCACATCCTCTTCTCGTACTACTAGGATATTAACTGAAGCAAAGAAGGCAACAATCTGCTCGTCTGTAGATACTTTCCCGTCTCCAAAAAATTTAGGAAAGTTCTTTCTAGATCCTGAAGGAAGAGGATTGTATGCTACTAATTGTAACGGTCCAACTGCAGCGACCCAAGGAAGTACCATAACTAATGTAGGTAGGTAGGGTGTTAGGTTAACAACAAGAGGAGCAACTACTCCGTGCAACGTTAATACTTGACAAGTAGTAGGCAAAATAGATGATTGTTTAGGAGGTGAATGAAGCCTACTTTTGCTCTTAATATTTATGTTCTTCCGATGGGGTATTTCAAGTAGAGAAAAATGAAGGTTTGCTAATCTCTCAAAAACTGGGTCTATGTCACCTTCCTTCTTTGCGCTCCTGAGGAACCTCTTGGGCTTCAGGATTCCAACTAGCCTTCTAGCCTAGCTTTACGCTCGGCTGGACGTTGTGCCCTTCTTATGTCTCTCCTTCTGATGGCCCTTTCAAGTGCTTCTGCTCTAGCTTCTTGTTCGAGCACTTGACTAGCGTTTCTATAATGCTATGTGTCTCTTCTATATCTCCAGACAAAAGTGTTCAATGAGGAGATGAGATCCTCTTGATCATCTTGGAATCCAAGATTCAGTTGAAGCACAGGAATAACGTTTTCATGGGGAAGCACCATCTTTCTCCATGATATGCTTCTGGTATAACGACTGTTCGAGTCCCCAGTAGAGTCGCCAAAAATCTATTGGTAAACAGATTGTTCCTCTTTGTTATAACTCTAAAATACCCGAATATTGAAGAAGCAATCGAATACAACAGTTGGGAAATTGTAATTGCAAACTAATTTCCCTCTGAATTTAAAGGTACATCTCCCTTATATGAATGATTTTCAACGAATTTTAATCTTTCCTAATCTAACAGGGGTATGTTCTTAACTCGAGAACAGAAGAGGTAAACTGAACTAAACCTAGACAGGAAATAGCTCAGGCAGGATAAATTCAATTCTAAATCTAGTCGATTCTGAGATTTGATCAATCAGATTGAACCCCAAAACTAGTAATGCATGAACAACTACTGAAAATGCAGATGTAAGACTAAAGACTAAAGATGAAATGACAATGAATTGATCTATATCACAGAAATGTTTCCCAAACTTAGGATAACAATAGATTTTCCCCTTAATTAACTGTATCAAATCATAATATAGAACTCTGGTTTGAATACAGATTGCTATCTAACCTCAAAGAAACATTTGAATTCAATAGAAAGATAAATGCAATGCAATGGAACAGTTAAAGCAATGGTATTTAGACACACACAATTGACTCCGAAAAATGCTCTTTCACACCAAAATTTAGCCGACCTTTGTATTAACTTTCGGTATAGTACATATAGAGTTTGAGTCTTGACCGTTACAAAAAGAGTAACCGAAATGGTTCAACTTCTTTTAAGCAGGAATGATAAACAAAGGTTTATCCGTTACAATATCATCAAAATTTGGTACAAAGGGGGAATCTATTTAAGCTTCAGTTGCCTAATTTAGCCCTATAGGCAGTGACAGTTGTAATAACTCGATTGAGCTCTTCATGCCTGTTGACATGGACATTGGTATATCGGATGAGCCACCTGGAATGCTCCTTGGCCAGGCTCTTAATTGCATCCGTCCGATCCTTCAATTCTTCCATGGCTTTATAAATACATCCGCTCAACTGCTGGAGTTCTGGCACCTTGTCCAAATCGGTGGAAGACTACTCTGACAGCTTATGCACATAATCAGAAAATGATTTCTGCATACTAGCCAGTCCTATCATTTCTTTGCCTTGTCCACTCATCTATGATTTTGTGTGCAGACCTTGAAGAATCTTAAAGTCTTTATTTTGTTCCTCCTCGATCCTAACATCTACTTGTTGCAACCCTGTCTCAGCCTGAATGATCATCTTGATTTTAAACTCTAGACTTTGGAGCCACTCGATTAGGGTTTCATCTCCTTTTTGTAGAATCTTGGCTTTCAATGCCTCTTTGGTCTTCATCTTTACTGCCACATGGAGCGTCACTATGCATTCCTGACACTTCACTCTCTCAGATGCGAGAGTCTGCAAATTCTTCTCAATGTTGTTCCTTTCAGTTTCCAGTCTTAAAAGAGCATTACTCAGTTGCTCGACAACTGTCAATCCTTCATATTTGAGTCTCTCAACCCATCCCTTGTCGATCTGCACGAAGTGCCTATCTTCTTGCAATTTGGCTATTATGGCTTGATTCTTCGCGGCATTTGGATCGAATGTGGTCTGAATACTAGGAATACTAGCCACTAGGGTGACCAACTGCCGGATGAAATTAGTCAGTTCACTGACTTCGACCTTAAGCTGTACCTTAGCCATTTTAAGTTCTTCCAGCTCTTCAATCACTATATTAGTGGATTTCCACCAATCCACCTTGGTATCGTGTCAAGCTAAACCCATGTCAAATGAGTGTAGTTCGAAATCTGAAGGGGTTAAATCTTCAAACCTACCCTCCTTCGTGGGTTTCGCTACCTCCATAGTGAAGTGCCCAGTTTCTGAGTCCCGGCCCAATGTGGACAATGTCTTTACTTTCTTATCCTTTGCTATAGCGGTGCCGGCTTGCAAGGCTCGAGTTAAAGTATCTTTGCTGGGAGCTCCTTCTTCTACCCTCTTTCTTTTGCGCTCCAGAGTGTTCTCTATCCATGAATCGGCGTTGGTGACCTTGGTGGCAGAGACCAACTCCTCTATAAACAGTTTCCTAATGACTGGAGGAGTAGACTTTGGCCTTGAAGCAAATGGATTTACAGAGGTAGGGGAAGAAGACACCAATCTGATGACTTGAGTAGCCTCTTGTTGCTTCTCAACCCTCTCGTCTGATTCTGTGGCTGAGGCATTGGAGGTATCTTCCCCCACCTCTACTACAACAGGGGACTCTCGCCTTGGGGTATCTTGGGTTGAAATGTCGGTCGGTGCATCTACAGTGACTGCTTTAGCTGAATACTCAGGTCCCGCACCTTTGGTGGGTCCCTTTGTTGACCTAGTATCTGGAAGCGGGCCTTCTCCACAAGTCTTCTTTGGTTGAACTTCTTTTTCAGGAGGTTCATCACCTCCCCCGGCTGGCTGAGATGAACCTTTGGTCGTAACTGGGAGTATCACTGAAGAAGTTGTTGCAATGTTTGAAGTATCTTTTGTCGGGGTCCTTTGAGTAGGAGGCTTCCTTTTCGACCTCTTCCTTCTCCCTGTAGTCCATTCAACCCACTACTCTGTCCTCTTGTAAATGCTGCTCATTAGAGTCTGCAAGTCACCGATGGCTTGATCTAGCATGGGCTCATAACTGATAGGAGTGAGCTTTATCTCCTCCAGATATGTATTGTCATACATGTGGTTGTTGTCATCTTCTAGCCCCTCTACTGCTATGTTAACTTTGAACCTTTTGATTTTTTCAATAGTTAACCTGGCGTAGAATCTCTCTCTACTCTCTAAATCATCTTTGCAATTGCCCCGTAGTCTTCAATATCATCTACATGATGGATAGCTCGGCTCATTTGCAGGTAGTCACGAGCATAATTAACAAGATCATATTGTGGCCTCAAAACATCACAGGTTTCCAATGAAAACCTCTTTGAGAATGTCTTTAGAACATTCTTCGCCTCAGACTGGGACTCACAATTGTAACCTCTAATAGTCATGGGGAAGTCGTAGCCTTTCTTTCTGGCATCAATGCAGATCAAATTCACTTGAAGTGCTTGTCTCATCACCTCCACCAGCAGGATCATATCAGTAGGATATCTGGGCATCTTCAAAGGGAAGTCATCGAATCCTTCAAGACGAATGTATGAAAAATCCCCAAATTGAATGAAATAACATCCAAACTGGCTGATAAAAGCCATGGCCTCGGGAGAGAATCTCCTTTCTAGCAACCTTGTAACTCCCTGCACAGCCTCATTGTAAACGCGTCATTAACTCAGAGGTAATCAACATAACTATTATGCAATTGCAAAGAGGGGAAAAATTCGTAGCTCTTAACATCATCAAGGAATTCCTCTAATCTAGGAATCCCTGGCCAAATTTGGATCGTGGCCAACATATACATTAGAACTGAAGACATATAGAATTCATTTTGATGTTTAGCCCTATCTAGAACATTGGCCAGATTTTCACTTACCATAAATGCCCAGTCAATGAAATGGTGTTGAGAACAGATCACCTATACTAAGAAGAAATGATGATCTACGAAATTGAGCGCTTCACTCTCACCTCTGATCCTATGGAGTAGCACCAGGATGTCTATGATTTCTGGCTTCAGGTTAGTGCCATATAGTGTTTTGGGCAGCTTCCCTTTGGCGCTTCTAGGCTCTTGAAACCGTGCCTTCATTATCTCCTTCTTCCAAACTAACTTTTTTGCTATATATTCAATCACTGCCCGACTGTATGTCATTTCTGAATACTCAGCTTGCTTTGGGATGCAAAGCGAGTTTTGAACCGATTCTCTATCGATAGAGAGCAACACCGTATCATTGGGCAAGAGGATTTGCTTGGTATCTGGGTTGTATCGAGCTATACATTCCCGGATCAATTCCGGGGCTTGAACGGCTACGGGAAAACCAGCGGCTTCAACTAATCCACTCTCCTTCAGTTTCTCAGTGATAGGATGCATTTGGTCTACTTTTAGCCTGTTCTGAAAGTTCTACATATCAAAGAACTTCAGAGATGTATCTGAGATCTTACACCAGTCAGAGGTGATGTTCATTCCGTTGAATCCCATAAACCTGGAAGCCATGCTTTGAATGATTTGATTCGGGAATTAAGAATATCTCTCAGGGATGCAGGGGCAAAGAATAATCAATATCAGAGGCTTCAAATTCAAATAATTTATCAAACAAATGGTAGCTCTTGTTTGCAACCTTCAACTGATTTTATAACTTTGAATTCTTACCGTTTAACGGCTGACTTCCCGCGCCACAGGAATGAAAAGACCCAAGCATTAATGGAAAAGTTTGTTATGGAGTAAAACGACTTTATTTGGATTAATTACTTTGCTCTTACAGGCCGTTGAGAAATTTCTTTTCACTTTAGTAACTATAACGGTAACTTTCCTGAGGTAGCAGAAAATTACTTTTCCACTCCTCCTTTGGGTGGAGAAATGCTTTTGGAGTGCCCTCTGTTTGAAAACCCGCCGAAAGAGAATTTTAGCCTATTGAGATGCTAAAATGATATTTGTTGATTTCAATAGCTTTCTTCATGCCTTGGGTCACTTATGAGATTGATTTCCCTTCAAAAATCCTTCATTTTAATCGTTTGGCAGAAAACGTATCCCGCAGGTCGAAACCCGCCTGTTGGAGTAGTGAAGAAACTATTTTCTGCTTTTCCGCCAGCAAGCTTACATCTTAGATTTCTCTCCATTTAATCATTCCTTTTGGTCTGCAGAGATGTATCCTAAATGCAATAGTCTTTCCAAGCCCAAATCATTCACTTTAAAATTGTACTAACTGCTGAGACATCATGGAATAGTCATCTGCGGAAAACACACCTTGTTGATGCTTTTCCGCCAGTGGAGAAGACCGAACCCAATTTTCCGCCAATGAAGCAATATAAAGTATTCAAGCTACAAACTCCAAAATCACAGAAGATAAATGTTAGAAGTCTCTAAATTGTGACCTTTATCGAATTTGGGATCTCAAACCTACCCGATTAAGCACGACTTCAGATACAAATCCCCCCGGCTCGCAAGGAGAAGTGAAATTGGGAAAATTCGATAAAGGTCGCCTATCCTAAGGGGACAACTAGACTTAGACTCTAGAAAATCACAACACTTTCAAAACCACTACTATCAACTAAACTTCCACTTTTGCCTAAAGGTATGTAGACCAAAAGTGGGGCAACATTATATACATTGATTGGTTGAAGTATTGAAAAAGTTGGATTCAATGAATGCATTAGTATCCTTGCAAGAACTAACTATAGTATTTGCAAATATGAAATTTGAAATTCATCAAACTTTGAAGTTGTAATATTATGATACTATAAACAACAAAATGTTGTTAACACTAAACGAATCACATCCCATTAAAATTGATATATTATAAACTAAAATTGCAAATTGTTTATTCTTTTACAATATTGCACCAGTCAACTATTAAAATTTGTTGGGAATATGAAGGACTCAAAATGTCTCTTGTCCTAACAATTGGTTGCAACGAATGACACAAAATGTGAACTTAACTTCTCTCATAAAGTTGGAATCTAGAATGGATGAATGAACGAAGGAATTTTAATGACGTCCACGAGACCAACGGTCTAAGGGACCAAGAGAGAACCAATTAATATGCCTGCTGAAACTTCTCCAAGTTGACCCTTTTGTTGTGGATCCTCATTAGGAAAGTAGCCGTTTTGTGTAATTTTGCCTCTTCAAAAAATTCATTCAGACTGTTCACCTGTAAGTTGTCTTCGTAATGACTCTGAATATCTTCATAAGCTGTACATTCTTTGACAAAATGTCACTCTGTTTCAACCACCCCTCTGCTGCAAAAATTACAAGTTCTTTATTCCCATGTCTCTTTGGGAACTGTCCACCTACCAGTTTCACTTTGCAAATGATGAGAGCTGGTCCTCAGTTGAGCAATCAGAATTTTGGTCTTACCTTTAATTGCGGAACCTAAATATTCTTTATTGCCATGATCTCACATGGGGTTAAATTCTTTGACATAGTAAGTTTTTTTTCTACCTGTCTGTTTAACATAGAAACCAAATGATTATCTCAAGGTTAATGAGACAATGATGTGATGGAGACATGCAGTATCAAGGTTAACGAGACAATGATGTGATGGAGACATGCAGTAAGAATGGGTAACAGATAATGAGATCTAGAGATAGATGAATGGATTAAAAATATGGATTCCATGTCTGCGTTTCCTCAGGAGAAGAGCTAGCAAGTTTGTTCTTGTATTTTGTAGGAAGTTGGGCACAATTAGAGACTCTTTTGCAATCGTGTCAGTCATCACTGCTTGCCAAACCTGCTATGGGAGAATTCATGTGTTTAGACTAGATTGGAGAATTTTGGTTTCCTGCACAGGTGCCTTGGAATCACAGCACGTTTCATCATTTTGGGGTAGTTGATTCAATTTCAGAGGGTGAAGACTTCTATTATAGCCTGTAGGTTTGATTTTGTCTGTGCTGCAGATTAAGAAAGCAACACGACAGTTTCTAGACTGCAAAAGTTGGATAAAATATTTGTACATTTGGGGAATAAATTTTAGAATGGATGATAGCTATTTGCAAATTTTTACTTCTGGTTACCTAACCCTTTTTCCCTTCCTTTCTTCATACATCAGCACAACTTGTGTGTCATTAGAGAGACTTATTTTTTTTTAATTATGAACACCTGTGAGGAAATAGTTTACATTTTTGGGTCACGAATACAGCTTCCCTGTTCCAACCGAAAGATCCTCTACATCAGATGCCTTAATAAACCTTTAACTAGTTTATGTCAACGTTATTCAATGGAATACAAACTCTGAGGTATCTATTTGCATAATGAGCTTGTCAATATGTATCCTAAGTGAGGAAGAGAGTAAGCACCATGTTCAACGTTTCATGTTTCTCCCTGCAGCTCAAAATTGTTCATGCACTCCCTGCTCAATATTTATTTTTTGTTAATTTGCTTCTTGTGTGTTAAAATAGTTTTTGCCTGGATGATGGATGGCCCATTTAAATGCAATCTTCAGATGAAGATAGGCACCGACAGGGTGGTAAGGGGTCAGAGGAAGGAGCTGATTAGGGTATCGCAAGCAAGGATGCAATTTAGTTCTTGTGCATACATTTTGCATGCCCCCATTCTAATGGTCAGTGATGATCGCCAGGAAACATGGCAAGAGATGATGAAATAGGAAGTCCAATAGCATATGAACTCGCACTTAATAAAGCATTATTGGCATAATGTAATGGTTTAATTGTGGCAGAGTTGTTTTTGCTACCAAGGTTCAAAGTTTCAAACCCTTTTGAGATGTTATTGTTGAGTGTATATGTTAGGATAATTTCTCTTTTTGTTACCTCGCCAGTTCATAACTCCAGGTCAGAGGTGTTTGCCCCTTTTTTTTTAAAAAGCACACCTAATAGAAATAATGTTTGCTGATCTGTTATAAAATTATAGAGTTTAACTGAAATTATGATTGATATCCCATCTCATCTATACAATTGATCATACCAAATTCATTAAAAAAATTTCCCAGCTTGTAAAATTAGTAAATTCCAACACTAAAATTACCTTTAAAAACTGATAAATAATCTGAACTGACAAAATTGATATTTTGTATTTGCAAACAACCATGAACCAATCAGTTATAATTTATCATCAAGTTTGATACACAAAGTCAGGCATGCTAAGTAATAAGCACAGGCATTTATTTTTAACTTACCTTGATCTATGATCTGTTCACCTTTAAGGGTCCATAACGTGAAGGCAGTATCAGTTCTAGAAGATATGGATGGAAATTAAGTCGTATGCATTACAATTGATATCAGGTTTAGCCATATTTATAAATTATAGACATGATAGTTCACAGTTCATGTAAACAAATTTAAATGCTTCGGGTAAGAAACTGTAACAGAGTCAAACCATATCTATAACGTAAAGTTGAAAATCAAACACGTCTTGATGAGGAAGGATTGCTCTTAGACAGTGAATTCAATCACAAAAAATATACTTTTCTGAAATATAACTTCACAATTTTAAAGGTGTAGCCAGTAGAAGATTCCACTAAGTTTGTATCGTTTTAAAAAGTCAGTTCAGATTCTACACATTTATGTAAATGAATACGGGGCAACAAATGATATAATTCTTCCTAACTTGCGAACCTTGTGTTGTTATAAAGACAAAAGGAAACATCTGAACATAGACAAGCATAATAAAAGAAAAACGGGATTCTCCGTGAAATAAAGATTCTCAATCAACCAATAATCTGATGGTAACTCTGCAGAATTCATTCAAGCAATCGAATCTTGACACAATGTAAGAGAAGATATGGTAGTTAAAACAATGTAAAGGGTAGAACGGTAGAACCCCATCAACTTATATTGGAAATCTCCATTAAGTATTTTACGACCGGCAATCGTCCTGCTCCATCTTTATGAGGATGTCATGCTCTACCAGTGTGTCTATCACATGCGAGTGCAACCCACACTTAAGATGATAAAAGCCAGACCTGCAATTACTGCAAAGCATCAAAAAAATAATACATAATAAATGAATTTAAGATGCAAGCCCAGGCACAAAAGCACGCAATTTTGCAAGATTTCTTGACAAACAAATTCTTTTGGCATCTCTGCTTCACCAGTAAACCCCAAAGTACACTTCACATTCTTCAAATGATGAAAATGACTGGCATATCTCAACACAGTTTCTTGTTCAAAATTCTTGAAAATGGCCTAAATGGCAGAGACGCAATCACAACTCACTCAGATTTTTGATGATCCAAATAGTAATCCCAGCGGTTGTATTTATAAAGTTATAAGCCTGAAAGCAGTAGCCAGCTTCTCACTGTAGTCATGAAGAATTTGTTCTTTCTGCTCATTCTCCATATCATTCAGCATCAACCTTGTTTCAGACACATAAGCTGCAGATCTCATCTGCCTAGACAAAATCTCCAATTGCCCATAATCTCATCTGTTTGTGGCTGTGATTGGTCTCCAACAAGGAAAGCATGCAACTATTTATCAACCTCAATCCAACTGCATCCAGGTTTCTTTGTTACGCCTCTGTCTTTCATTCTCTTCCGCACCATTTCTATGTTACTCCACTGGCCAGCTGCAGCACAGATATTTGACAGCAGCACATAAGGTGAGTCGGACTCAGGATTCAGCTCAAATAGGTGGTCTGCCACAAGTTCCCCTAGCATTTTATTGTTATGGCTACTACAGGCACCAAGTAAACACCGCCACACACTTGGTCCGGGTTTCGTTGGCATCTTGCAAATATAGTTGTATGCCTCACTCAAGAGCCCTGCACGTCCAAGAAGGTCAACAACGCAGGTATAGTGCTCCATTGATGGGTTGATGTGATAATCTTGACTCATGGAATGGAAGTATCGCCTACCCATGTCCACTTGACCGATATGGCAACATGCAGACAAAACACCAACGAAGGTGACATGATCTGGCATAACGCCCATGCATAGCATTTGTTCAAACAGGTTGAGGGCTTCATTGCCATTGCCATTCATGGCATATCCAGTAATTATTGTATTCCACGAGATCACATCACGTTGAGGCATTCTATCAAACAGATTTTTCGCATTCTCTATGCTCCCACACTTTGCATACATGTCTAAAAGAGCATTGCCCACAGTGACAATTGACTCCACTCCTCTCCTAACTATTTCCTGATGGATTTGCATTCCTTGTTCAAGAGCTGCCAGGTCTGCACATGCCGACAGAACACTCACAAATGTTATGTAACTTGACTTCATACCTCTAAGTTCCATTTCTCGGTAAAACTTCAGGGCTTCCTCAGCATACCCATTTTGAGCAGAACCCGCAATGATTGCTGTCCAGGAAACCTCGTTTCGCTCAGGCATCTGCCAAAAAAATTCTACAGCCTTGTCAATAAAGCCATTCTGTGCATATCCAGCAATCATTGTATTCCATGAAACCACATTTTGCTTGCCCATTTGTTTGAAGAGCTTCAAGGCCTCGTTAACCTGCTGATTCGGGAAATTATAAATCAGAGCAGTATAGGTTTAGAGTCTGTACTTCGTAAAAACACAAAATAGATCGTCAAAAAGAATGATAACCATAAGAATAGAGAACAAACATAGAAATGGAGGGCAAAGATACAGGGAAAAAGACAGTTTAAACAATTAATAGAAACCAAGGACGTAACTCCCATGAAATTTTATGTCTTAGCAGAGATAGTAGTCAGATTTAAATGTTAGAGCTGATAGAAATGGTGTGAATAGATATTTAAGAAAGGCGGTGTTATGTATGAATTCTGTCAAAACTTGGAGACACACAAGATGAAAGCTATAGAAGGTACGCGGAGATGCCAAAAGAGATTGTGATATCAGAAGAAGATGAGTATGCAAATCATGTTGAGGGTGGTGTAGAGAATGCGAGTGCTTTATCACAGTTATCTTCAACTTTCATTGGCAATGGCAGAAAGAATTCTAAATAAAGTTTAAAGGATGCGAGTTCGAGTTCATAACCAAGTTATTAACCTTGGACCTAGACAGATTCGGTCTTTGATGGCCATGCCTTATTCTCATCTAAAGAGATTTTTTCAAAAACATTGGTCACATCAGAAGCCTATTTCTATTGTTAGGTATAGTAGGGGCCTTTGAACACTGGTTGAAAGAGGATTTAGTACAATGCCTTTTCCTCAACTTGAAATATATGGAAGGAACTTCGTCTAATGAAATCATTTTAAGGTGTATGCTTATTGTTTTTTGTAATTTAATTTATTGTAATTGATTTTGATGTTTGTTTGGGAAAATTTTTGCCTTGCCTTCTCATTTTGTGAAACCTGCAAACAGGAAATCCCCCCAACTGCTATTTTTCTCAGGCATTTTTTCAAAACAACTTCAAAGTTAAAAATGAATTTTTCTATTAAATCTGTTTTGATCATGTGTTAATTTCTTTGAAATTTATTTTATTGTAATTAATCATTATTGGCTGTTTGGGTAAATTCTTACCTTGCCACTCTATGCACAGATTCCATTCAGTGAAATCCACGAATCATATTTTTCTCAGGCATTTCCCAAAACAATTTGAAACTTATGAGCTTCGTCTCTTGAAATTATTTTTAGGTGTAATTATTTTCTTTGTGATTTACTTCATTGTGTTTAATCTTGTCGACTGTTTGGATAAATTCTAACCTTACCTGCCCCGTTTAATCCATAACATACATTCATGGAAATCCACAAACCATTGTTTTCTAAGGCATTGTTCAAACAACCTGAAAGTTGTGGATGAATTTTATCCCTTAGAAATCTTCTTTATGAGGGATTGATTGTTTGTTTAAATTCTACCCTTCCCTGCAATCACGGAATTCCACTTTAACGATATTCTTCTCAATCATTTTCTGAAACAACTTCGAAGTTATGGATGAGTATTTGAATCATTTTTATTTATGTGTTTATTTTCTGTGTAATGATCCTGTTGCTTGCTTGGATAAATCATCGACTTACCTTCCCATTCTGTGCATAACCTGCGATCATGGAATTCCACGAAACCACATTTTTCTCAGGCATCTTCTGGAACAACTTCAGGGCTTCATCCATAAACCCGTTCTGTATATGTCCGGCAATCATTGCATTCCATGAAACAACATTTCGTTCGGGCATTCCGTCAAACAAATTGCATGCATCTTCTACTCTCCCGCATTTAGCATACATAGTTACAAGGGCACTCCCCACAAACACATCGGACTGAAACCCATGTCTAAGTACATCTCCATGTACCTCTTTTAGTCTGTCCAAGCTCACACAGGCAGGAAGAACGCTGGCAAAAGTGAAGTGATCAGGTTTAATGCCATGCTTTCGCATTAGGTTGAACACTACCAGGGCTTCCTGAGCGTACCCAATCCTTGCATAGGCAGAAATCATAACAGTCCATGAGACCACATCTGATTCACCCAATTCGATCAGAGCCTTATACCCATCCACCAGACATCCGCACTTGGCATACATGGTTACAAGCCTGTTACCCAAATTCATGAATCCAATTTGTATCGTGTGGGCATGAACCGATTTGCCTCTTGTCAAGGCTTTCTCATTAGTACAGGTCCGCTAAAGAAGTCCATACACGGAAGAGCTTATTTGGTGTGCAAAACGCTTAGGCCCCCCGTTTGTTTCGCGGAATTAGACCAGAATTGGGTGCGGGACTTCCCGTTTTGCCTCAAATCCATCGTTTGGTTTCCAAATATGCATATCTGGTTTTGGCGGATGAAACCCAAATTTGTCCCAAAAATGGGCAGCACAATCTTCCCAATGAAAATATGGAATTCAAAATCTAAACCTGGTTTTAATGTTTTTTGAACTCCATTTTATAAATCATCGGGTCCGGAGTCTTCCCATTCTTAAATATGGATTTGCAAATTTAGGGCATCTTCGTCAACGCAGCTCGAACGCAGTGAAACAACAGCTCAAACACAGCTTTAGTTTCGAAAACCTTTTCAACAAATCCATTTTTCCTGGAATCCTTGTAGAGCGGGAGACTACATTTGTAAGAGAGCCCAAGTGAGGAAGGAGGCACAGCTGCTACGCAGAGGAGGGATTAATCCATTTTTTTCTAGTTCGCCTAAAGAGTTGTGAGAAAACCGACACAAAATACTCTGCCTCTACTCAGGTAGATTTTGTTGAAGTCTCCCTCAAATAGCATACTTCTAATTTTTAGTTTGATATAAATATACATTCATCAGTTGAATCAACATCTTTGTTTAGATTTAATAATTTCGGTAGCTAATCTAACTTAGAAATAGGATATTGGGCTTCATGATAAACATCTTTTTAATACACCTGAGGAACGTGCTGAAACAAAAATATCTATTGGTCAG
>MU226923.1:837158-849608 GCA_018584345.1 Thuja plicata | reverse complement strand
TTTGTGTTAATATTATATTGCTATTAGAATGTATATATAAATCTGTGTATATATACACATGTGTATATATATGTGTGTATATACACATGTGTATATATATGTGTGTATATACACATGTGTATATATACATGTGTGTATATATACATATGAGTGTATATACACACATGTACATATATAATATAGATACATGTATGTATATATACACATGAGTGTATATACACACATGTATATACACATGTCTATATACACACATGTGTGTGAATATACATGTGTATGTATATACATGTGTGTATACTCTTGTGTGTATATATACATACATGTATATATATAGTATATATACATGTATGTATATATACACACATGTGTATATACACTCATGTCTATATACACATATGTGTGTATATACATGTGTGTATATGTGTGTATGTGTATATGTGTATATATACACAAATGTGTGTATATATGTGTATATGTGTGTATATATATACACATATGTGTATATGTGTATACATGTATGTGTATATATATGTGTGTGTACATGTGTATATATACATGTGTATACACACACATGTGTGTGCATGTATATATACACACACATGTGTGTGTGTATACACATATGTATGTGTGTATATGTGTGTGTGTATATGTGTACGTGTACAAAAACAAAATTCCAATTCCAATTCTAGTTGTGTGGAACCAAACACAGAATTTGCATCTTCTCAGTCATCTTCCAGGTGAACCAAACAGGACAGCCATATTGTAGAATTCATTTTGAGGATAGCACAAACCTAGAATGGATTCAATTCTAGAATTGGCAATTCCAGCATGCACAAATTCCGCCAACCAAACGGGCCCTAGACGATGCCTTTTGTTGTCCACCAGGGAATGCAGGAGCTAAAGGAGCCCGCAACCCAGGGGCAACACTCAATATAGGAAGCTCTAGATCATCGCAGGAGCATAAACCTTCGTAGCACCCAAGGAAGAAGTAGACCCATCCTGCAACAGCCCGTTAACAGACTTATCACTGGTCAAGGCACCAACATTGACCCTAGAACTAGTCGCAGGAGACAAATGAGGAGTCGTTGGGCAGGCGAGAGACAGACGAGAGGGAGGCATTTTGAATCTCAAATTCTATTGTTAACAAACTATAACACATGAAGTTATAATAAGGCAATGAATTCATATTTAAGTGGATCAATTTCTCACATTTGTTGTATCTCACGTATCACTCTTTGTAGGACCCTCATATTGATATTGTTATAAGGAAACAATCATCTTGGAATTATATTTTGTACTAAATCTTTTCTTTCAAGGTAGTTTCTCCCTAACTAGCTATTTATGTATATTTGTAGCTATTCTTTGAGTATTATGTTATACTTGTTCCCTATTTTTGAAACATCATGTTATTGTTTACATATTTTTGTTAGATAATATTTTGTAGATTAGATCTTAACAACCAATCATTACATTTTTCTTTAAAAAAATTTAAATTTTATTTATGCATGAAAAAGTTGTGGTTCAGAATCTATTATTAAGTCATTAGAATGTGACTTAGAATTTAAGGAATAATTAAACATTTTTAATTTTCCAACCATAGTTCTTTGTGGTACTTCCAAGGTTCATCTCATGACTTAGAACCAAGGCAGCATTTTGAAATAATGCAAGATAGCTTAGATGCCAAGGCTTGAAAAAGAAGATATAAAACTCTTTCTATTCTAGGAAACAGGATATGATATAATATGAATATGAAATGTCTACATCTAAAGCTCTTTCTAATTCTAGGAAACAGGATATGATATAATATGAATATGAATATGATAAATTGATAGGAAATTGGCAACATTCAACATAACAAAAAAGACACAAAACTAAAAACCAACACAAAAGTACATATTTGGGATTAAGACAAAGAACCTATGATAGCAAACTAGAGTTGAAAGTGTTGGACCAATATGTTAGGCGCCCTAGTCTAAAGGCGTCTTCATCAACAAAAAGCTTCAAATTTTGGATCAAGAAGCTATGTAGATGTCCCTCCAAAAATCAGAGTAAAGTGTCAAACATGTGTGCAATTCGACATAGTATAGGGAATTTTGTATGTTTGAAGTATGGGATCATTCATCTTGAACTGCACAATTCTACAACTTTTATTCGTCGAATCTATACCTACACACAAAAGAGAGGAAAATGGTTGTGTTGTATACAGGCTTGCATAATTAAAACCCCGTGTTGTTATTCGCACCTCCACAACAACAATGTTGATGGAAAAAAAGCTTACCTTTGGTAGGGCAAAGGCTAAATCAAAATTGGAATGTCAAATTGACAAGGTTATACCTTAGGATTGATAATTGTGGTGATGCAATGTTCTTTAAGCAAGTCTTCCAAGTGTTGATGCAATAACATGATAAAGCATAACATAATCCATCATGAAATCATACTTGATGTTAGGTTGTCGTAGCTTGTTGCTCCTTATACTCATATCTACTCTTGAATGAATAAGAATGCTTGAACATTAGAATTTGGAATGAAATTTCTAGATAGATTTGTGAATGATAAATGATTGCCTAATATAGGGTTCTCAAGGTGTTTACAAATTTAGGCCAACTTCTAACACTCAAATGAATTATCGCATTGGGATCATAAATGTTAAGAACCAACATTTGTGCATGTTTGAATTTGGGCCACTCTTGGAGGAGCTAGGGGGCTAGACAACCTAGTCCACTCAAAAAGGAACTAGAGAAAGGTGGTGGCAGAGCATTTGGCCTCAGTCTAAGCATATTACAACAATAGGATGTGTTAAGGCCCAAAAGGCTTGAAAGGACCTAAGAGATGACATACTAAAGCAAGGGCCTAAATAGAGTGTGAAATTGTAAGGTGATATAATTTACAACACTATAGAAATATGGAAATTTTGTTCAAGGTAGTCGAGAGCTTCCTAAGTGGCATGTTCTTTCTACTATTCTCACCACAAGACCAAAGCCTATTGATGGTAGTGTGATCATAAGGCGAAAATAACTACTTGCACAATGGTGATAGTTCCTTTGTCATCCAATTTGAGAAGTGTTGATTGAATGTGAATTTATTTTCCAAAAACCTATTTTAGTCTCGAGACATGGAGAACATGATTTATTTTGTAGTATCTAACTTGTAGGCCACTTCGCTTATCCATTGTAGTATGTGCTAGCTTTTTCCATACCAATAACCTTCAGAGATATTTGTTTATATAGCTGAAAATGTAGATATATAAGGTCCCCTTTGTTGAATTTGTGCTCACAACAATGTTGATGTGCTTAGCATTTCATACAATATAGATCTAAGGCCAAGTTGTTCTTCAAAGTCTCGAGAAGAACCCCTTGGTTGTCAAGAGAAATCAATAGCATGTACCTTGGACCAATTAAGAGTTGAACCTGGGACCTACTTTACCACTAAGATATTGGCCTTCTTGGTGACTGGTCCATCTTCAATTTACTTGTGGCTCATATTCCAACAATTTCACTATAGAAATACCAACAAGCGTTTCACTCCTTTACTCTGAATCTATTTTATCTCTATCGATTGTTTTTTGGGATTATTTCATTAGCAGTATTTGGGGGTTATAAGTTATGCCTTATCGAGGATCAAATAGTATTATTTCTCCTATTCAAAAATGTCGTGTTTTGGAAGCATCTACAAGAAATCTATCACTTGTTACTACAGTAAACTTGGCCAAAAAAACAAATGTGGTATCTGATTGGATACCGACACATAAATTTTCAAGGACCTATGATATGAATGAGTGGATATAGTATCTCTAAAATCACACACCAGTCAAAGGGCTCTTGGATTGCTAAGAAAGTTACATTATTCTGAATGAGCCCACTCAGGATCAAGTCTTGATGACTGCAAGCCCCCTGACACCCTGACACCAAAGGGATGAAGCTGGGATCATGCCATGGATGACTTCAGTCAAAATTTAGATGACAGATTATTTTCTGTTTTTTATTCCTGTCATTGGGTACAAATATTCTCACTCTGCCAATTTAAAACATGGCTAATAACAAGAAATCTTTAGTGAACTTTGTACGGCCATAACAAAATGCAATCTATTAATGATAAAATGAATTGATTTGAACTCAACACTTCTGAGTTGCTGACAACTTTTTGTTTTATCCAACTAAAAGATTCGCCCAAAAGAGAAAGGATGCAAATCCATATTAGTATACTTGCGAAATTACACACAAAACCTTGGACTGCTTATAATTTGTTTTCCATGCACATGTTTGTAAATATTGGACTGTAACTTAAGATTTTTCTACTTATGGTTTAACTTCAGTTGATTAAATGATTTTGACATTCGGCCACATGCACTGATTCTGTTGATGGAACTGCCTACTTCCTTTTGTATATAATAGCATTGTACTAGGCAGTTGCAAGAGATATGTATGCTTTTCTCATATGTATCACGTGCCCGTTTTCAAATATTTTTTGATTTTCGGATCAAGCAATATTCCTGACATAGTTCTCAAGTAGACTACATATTGTATTATGTAGTCGGCGCTTATCTCTTGTTGGAAATTGCTCCACTCTGCAACCATCCTGACAGAGACATAATCAAAAACAATATTATTCTACTCACTTAAATCATACAGTCTAAATGAAGGATCACTGTTTCTAAAAGCTTTTGTTCCCATACCATAAAAAAAGAGAACACAGGGACTGATCGTATCGAATAGAACAAAGCCAAGTCCTGTAAATTCAAAGCATTACAGGTAGCTTAAGCTTGTATATAAAACAAGAATGAAATGAATGCTTTGCGCAGAAGTTAAACAAATTCTTTCACATACAAGTGAACTGAAATTACTTACTGTGGGTTCATCATATTGATCTCTAATATTGTGTTTTACAAAGACAACTCGAAGATCATCATCAACCATGCACTCCTCTCCACATCCCTTGCAGTTACCAATGATTGATTCTTAGCTCAAACACAGAAAATCGATGAAATACATTTACAAAAATGGAGTACTATAATCAGCTGTTTTTCATTTATCTGCTGCAGTGGATGATCAATCCCCAAATGTCATATTGCATAAACACTTCCAAAGATCAGGACTGATGAATACTGAAGTTAAGCTTGGACCAAAACTCAAATTTTGAAGACAAATTTATACATTTAACTTTAAATGTTAAGAATGGATCCAAGCTTATACCCAACACAAGAATGCAGTCCAAAATTCCCCAAATTTAATGAGGTGCATTCAAGGACCGGGTTTAAATGTTAAGAATGTGATCCAAGGTTATACCCAACACAAGAATGCAATCCAAAATTACCCAATTTGTGTAAGAAGTGGACCCATACCCTAATCTAAGATTTACCAAACAAATATTAAAAAGAAACAATGTACATAACATCAAATAAGAAACGCTATCTACAAATGACATGGTATAATTAATAATTCTTAGAACCATGGGGCGTGTGCCCCATAAAATGTTTTGGAAACAGGGGTGTTCTGGGGACACAAATATGGAGGCGAAGCTTCCCCTTCCAGAAGTAGGAGACATCCCCCTTATTGGAAATGTTGAGGGGATGCCCTGACATCCTAAGGTCAGCCTGGGGATTTCTAGAAGTCCCTTAACCATCTTGGGGATGCCAGGAAGTCCCTGCAGTGTGGATAACAATAGTGTTCGTTTTGAAAAAAACAATCAAAGTTTCTCTGTCGTGATAATGATTTTGATTTGTGTCAAAGCTTTGAACAGGCAGACAATGTGAGAGCAAGTACAAATGGTTGACCTTGGAAGAAAGAAGGAATACTTACACAGTATTGGAGGCCAAATAGACTACTAAATTTAAAGCAGCTGTTACTGTTTTCAACTTTTTTGTTTACTGATAGTCAGATGTATGCTCTTGAAGATATTACCGTATTTCTTTCTGCTGACTGTTGTAAGGAGTTTCTAAATACAGAGAAGATAAATAAAAAGATTCAAGAATGACAATATTCCTATCTTCAATTGCACAGACCTCATTTTTAGACCAGTCAGATTCCTCAGCTTCACTATTATTAGCTCTCTGAAGAATGAAGATTTGATCAGAAATTATAAGGATTTGGTGTCAGAAAAGATAGTAATAAAAATAATGATAGGATACCCCTCAGTCCTTGGCTCTTAGCCGAAGAGGTTTCAGCCTATAGGCTTGGTGAAGGCCCTTGTTGGGCCGGTGTGCTTGCGGCCTTCGTGCCCTTGCTGGGCTGCCATGCTCGCAGTCTGAACCTTCATCAAAAAAATGATGAAAAATCGCATGCATCGTGAAGGTCCATGTAGTCTCAATGGCCTTAATTTATACATGCAAACCATTACACACATGATGCCATGATCTATAATCCAGCATGTAACATTGGTGTGGTCTTTAACACTTAAATTGAAAAGCTGTCACAAATAGTGACTTAATTCTTCCCATCAGAGTTATCAATCAAAGGAGCATATCCCTGTCAGGTGTCCTTTCAAAATTTGAATAACCAACCTTCTCTAGCAAGACGTACAAGTTTTGCTTTGATTATGGATATACCATATTATCTCAAATTGAGGTCCCAAAATTTGATTGTTGCAAGATAGGGAATGGCATTTATTGTTAAGAGTCTTATTCATACTACTTAAGTCACTTAGGGACTTTTATTTTTGTCTAACTTCCTGTGGTTGAGACACGTGTACTCACCTCTTGAGACACTTAGTTCATACACATTTCAACACATGCTCAAACATTTTCATTTGATCTCATGTGTTACACATTTGGAGGGGTAGTAAATCATTTAGTCCTACCTTCCTACCTCCTCTACCTTTTCCTGAATATTTTGCACAAATCCTTTAACCCCGAATAACATTTGGAATCTTAAAAATTTTAAAATCAAGCTTGGCCCCAAGAGCTAGATCAGATTTGACTAGTTTAAAGTTATCAGCCTCTGCTCTGGATAGTAGGATGGTGCTCTTCAATTATTCTCCCATTAAAGCATGAGTATCATAAATCTTTCATTAGTTCTTGGAATTCTGTAACTATGTTAGTGGGATCAGTTATAAGTTATAACTTGAATGAAAGCTTTTAGTAGTAAGGATATATGAGAGAAAAATGATGAACACATTTTATTACCTTTACACTGCACACTAAGGTTATTAAATGCCAAGTAGAATGATGCATTTTAGCCTTAATATAAAGATGCCCCTCTCCCATCGGGTTTTTTCTGTGTCTTAGTTTGAGTACACAAACACAAGCAATCAATGAGATATAAGGTTCTCAGCCAAAGTCCTCTTGTGAAGCATAAAAGTTGATTGGACACAATATTGTCAGTAAAATATGTTCTAAGACAACTAACAAGTTATTCATCAACAAGAGAGTTAAAAATGGATTCTGACCAGTTTAATGTCAAGGCTAATGACAGTTGTTGAGAAGGGTTATGTCTATAGTCCAATTATTGATAAGCCAAGGGAAAGTCCACAAAGCAATGTTAGACCTTCGAAGATTTTTGCCTTGCATCTTCACTGATAACACACAAGGTGAAGATGTGATCAATAGTCTGGTAGTCTTCCTGAATCCTGCTTGATCCCTAGCTCCACTCTTTTTCTTTTCCAAATGTTGAAATAAACATATATCAATACACAACACCCTTTCAAATGGTGAGATAGATACATATCAATCATTGCATCATAAGGTATGAAAAAATATGTCCAATCATGACAGAAGGATGATTGTGGGTCAAGAAATTAGAATGTCTTCATATTTGTTTGCGGATAGGATGAAAAAGTTTTGTTGCTAAGATAGAGGAAACCTTTGGCAGGCAACTTTCTTTCAAAGGATCATAAAATGGGTAAGATTGTAAACCATTCATCCCATGCTTGTGAAATTCACCACATAATCCCCCACAAACAGCAGATTTACTCTTTAACTTTTAAATGCCTCTCTCTATCATGCTCACTGTGAAAAAATGACAATAATTTTATAGAGCCAGGGGTTTGCATAGGACTCAGGTATATCATAGGTTGTCCATCCAAGTGTGCCTATGTCAAGAGGAGCCTTTCTTGGTAAAAGAGCTCACCAAAAAGAAAACAATCCATAGAAAGACAGATTGAGAGCCATATTGATATTCTATTCCCGTTTTGAAATGTAATTTCATAAATTAACTGGAGATCAAATTTTCCTAACTTATCAACTGAAACAAGGTAATACAATTTTGATGAATGGAGACAAATGATTAATATTAAAGGACAACACTGTAACTATATGTTCTTGCCATCTATGTAAACCTGCACCTAATCCCAATAACTGCTAACTGAAATCTGAAAACAAGTTTAAGACAATGATACAAAGCTTGTATACCTTGACACCTTGAGATTAAAAATTTGTCTCGCATGCAAGTTGTTCTGACATTGTATACAATGACATAAATCTCAAATATTTTAAAGATTAGCTTTGTGAAGAATGGAATTATGTAAGCAAATGAACGTAGCTAAGCAAAATACTCTCACAATTGCAACAAGGTTTCAGATCTTTTAATAATCTTCATAGTAGTTAATCATAGTTAAAATTTCAAATTTGGCTAGACCAACTTAACCTTGTCTAAAGTCACCTAAGAGACCTTTCAAACCAAAGCGATTTAATAAAAATAGAGTGACTTAGCACATAGAACAATAAGAAAATCACATGCAGGACACAGCTCGAAATGAATGAAAACAAATTAGCATGAGATGCTTGGGGACCATCAAGCTCATTAAAGTTTTAAACTATGTTATAGACTTGATATGGATAGATATACAAAAAAAATAGTCTTTTCAGTTTAGGCAATTAAATGAGTTCAGTCCAAATTTCCTCTTGAACTAAAATTCTATGGCATATCATCTCATCATCCATCTCATGACTGCTGAATTTCAAAATCATAATCAATTGAACAATCAAAATTTCCACTCAGCCTTATCTGGTTTAAAAATCTGACATGTTATTAATTCTGTCTCATTAACAAAACCCTGTGTTTGCAACTTTGGAAACAACAAATTCATTAAAAAACAAAAGTCTCTTGAAGACCCAAAGCAAAATATGCCCAGGAGTAGATACCTCATCACAAACAAACTGAAGGTCGCCATATAAGAACATGCTATGCAATAGATCTTCACAAAAATCAGCCTATAGTAGTATTTGACAAGTTCATTGTATAACAAAATAAGACAGCATTAACCAAAAGGAGAACGGTTATAAAGATCGAAATAAATAACTTTTGTTTCATTTTCCAGGCCTCCATGACCAACATCCTGAGCTACCAAATAGGTGGGTACCTTTTGTAACTGCTAAAATCTCTTGGAAAGAAAACGATCTGAATTGCATAATATATATAAATAGAATTTTGATGTAATAAGACTTAACTTTAGGAAGTTCTTGGAAAAGTCTTGTTCTGGTTATCTTTTCATTTATTACTCTTGTTTTCATTTGTTTACTTTGTAGCTGCAGTTGCTAAAGCACAACCATCACAAAAGAATTTGAAGAGAATCCCTACTGTCCCCAATCCAACCTGGGCGACAGATAAACAACCATTACTATTAAATAGTCTAAATAGATATATTATAGAGGTCATCTCAACATATGTGATAAACGTAATGAGTGTACAAATTCAAAGAAGTAAAATGTCCTAATCTAATGTGTTTCGAAATAGTTTTGTGAAGAGTATTTCACAATAGAATTGAGATATCAAAGAAGTAAAATGTCCTAATCTAATGTGTTTCGAAATAGTTTTGTGAAGAGTATTTCACAATAGAATTGAGATATCATAGAGGTTTGAGGATGGTGAAAAGGAAATAGAAAAAATGACACATGTAAAAAAACAAAAAATCATGGTTGTACAACAAAATTTAACAGGATTCCTTACAGGGACCAACATTGATAGTAGACAGTAAAATATTCAATTGCCATTCCAACTAAGCAAAAATTATAATATCTATCAAGAGAAAACTTAAAAATCAGATCACTGTATCTATATATTCAAGGCCCTTTTCCCAAGATTAAGATTCACCCTACATTTTTTTTCACTCAAGTGTATATAGAGTAAATCACATCCTAGGAAGAAACAGTCAAAACTGATTCTGGATATAAGGCAGTTAAACAAGGTCACAGTGACCCAAAAAAACCATATTAATCAATATTAAGAGTCAATTCTTCACTTATTCTTTATTCTCCCTTGAAGATTTTTTGAAAATGTTCAACCATTAGAAGTATCAAAAAAATTGATTATAATGCCAGATCCAATTATTTTAACCATGGAGGAGATAATAGAAGCTAAATTGCAATGCCCAGTAGCAATTTCTAGTAGAATAACCCATGGATTACTAAAAATTGCATCGACTTTACATGCCATCGGTATTGATATCAACAACAAAGCATTAAGTAGTAAAGAAAAAAACAATTTGGCAAGTAGAAAATCAGGCTATAATGCAGATTCTAGGTTTTAGAAGATTTATAAATTTTCAGACTTAGTCAAATTTCAGTAATCAGCAAGCTCCTATAAGCATTATATCGCTCTTTCTATCTCACTCTCTTTATCTCCCCTAAACTCTAGACCTATATCTCTCCCTATCACTCTTCCTCTATCCCCTCTCTCTATCTCTCTCTCCCCCAAGATCTAGACCTATCTCTCCACATCTCTCTCTCTCACCCCTAGACCCCCACGAGAGGTGCTACCCTCAACCTCATTTTGATGTTGCCCCCAAACCCCCATCAAACTATAAGTCTAAGCAAGTAATATGCAATGATGAATCATGATCATAATAAATTACATAATACATATTCATTGCCACAAATCTCTGCAGATTCATAGTCAAAGTCACAATCAAGACCCCCACAAAGGGCATTGCCCCTTGACCCTAAACCTCCACCACCATTCTCATTGTTTATGCAATCATTTCCATGGTTTTTATGTTTGTTAGTTTAAAAATTTAAACTTTAGTTATTATGCCAAAGTTTCATTTGCAATTCTTATACTTATTATTAGTTTGCCCTTTGCTCCCAAAGTTCCAAAACTCTGCCCACCATTGTTAATGTTGAAATTTCAAATTTTCGATGCAATCATTTTCAAGTTTTTTATGTTTATTAGTATAAACTTTACATAGTGTGTGGAGGCAAAGTTTCATTTACAATTCTTATAATTATTCCCTACACATCTTTACATAACGAATTTTTCAAGCACTATATGTATTTGGGCCACCCCCCCCNGGCCCCCCCCCCCCCCCCCCCCCCCCGGTTGTCCCCAAACTTATGCCCTTGGACCCCCTGTCCCCCCGCCAGGAAACTTGATGGAACACTAGTTATAACTTCTAATTTCTGAAGTGAAGAGGTTCTCAATTAGTCTAAATATAACATAAGAGGACCAAACAAATTTTTATTACAATGGAAAACAGATAATTATTATTGAGATGATAAAATAGAAAGCATTCAATTGAATGATCAATACAATCTTCATTGTTGAAATTTCAACAAGATTATCTTTTTTGTGGAATTCGCAGTTGTCACGACTAAAATTTCAAGAGTGTCAAATATGATATATGGAAGTATTTATGTATCTCCCTCAAAAACATTCAAAAGAATCAAGAAAACAACTCCCCAAAAGCTAAACTAATAACCCTAAAAAATACACTCAATCAGGCTTAAAATTCAATCACCAAAGCTTCTAAATTGGAAACGCTTGTTTTCATTGAAGAGATAATTTTTGCTGATTGGAATACCCATAATTGTACAGAATACATGATCTTTCTCAAGAAAAATTTACAAGTAGAATAATCCAGTGGAATTTTAAACATGTGTTAATTAGTACTTGTTAAAAACATAATCTAGAAATGAGAGACTAGTAGCATAAATTTCATACTGTTTTACACAATTTGATGAATTGTGGAAGAATATATTTGCATGAACCACAAGATGTGTTGTAAAAATCCAAGACCACCTGGGAAGTAAAAATCAAGTGACGGTTTAATCAATAACAACAATTATAAATGGTATGGCTAATCAAAGTAAGATGCAAAATAAAATATTTCCCAATGCGTCACAATTAAAAGAGAGAGGAAACCAAATTTAGGAAAATGAACTAGGATGCTTAATCTTTAAAAATGATATTAGTAATTGAAAAATGATTTACAAAACCAAGTCATTCTCCAAAGACAATAAACATGATAGCATTCTTCAAGTAGAAGCCATACTAAAGTGTCAAGCACAGGAATCCAATTCATGATGCATAATTTCAGGGCATCTCAAGAATAGATAGGAAACAACAACAAAATATGTTAATTTCCAAAAATGACCAAAGCAGGTCAGTGGAACTTGACAGTAAGGGCCCGTTTGGTTGGGGAATTGAAAAATAATGCAAATCATGGTTATCTATACCCTGGTTATGCAAACCCCGGTTATGCTTTTTTGGGACTATTTGGTTGCCCTGGAAGATGGATTTGTAAATC
>MU226923.1:815165-837024 GCA_018584345.1 Thuja plicata | reverse complement strand
CTTCAGCAGGAATTTGGACATCCACATTTTTGCACAAATGGGGATTTGCAAATCCATATTCACATTCAATTTAGAGGTCACCAAACAAGGAATTGCACCCCATAACCGGGTTATGGGCTGCATAACCTGGTTATGAGGTGCAACCAAACGGGCCCTAAAAGAAGTTACAATAGAGAAAAACTAGAATAAGAGGGCCCTAGGCTATGAATGTAACTAAAAATAAAAACACAAAATCAACAACAAAGGAACAAACAAAAGAGGCTAAACCAAAAGTGCTAAAACCCCAAACCATAACCTCTATTACACAAGATCCAAGAACTCTAAGCCTAAAGGCGCAAGCATGAACTGGATATTAGTAATCCTCTTCATCATCCATGCCCAACCATGTGGAAACCAATTTCTCAACAACTAAGTCTTGGACTATAAGAAAAAGCATAAGGTACATGTCCCTAGTAGACCAAATGGACTTAGGAGGAATAACCAGAGAGAATATATATAAAGTATCTTGTTTGCAATAATTCTTAGGGTTTAGAAAAGACAAGTGACCTTAGCATGCAAGCATCACCAACATATAGCAAGTGTATATTCAATGTTAAATAATTTTCCTCTCACTTGGAAGCATAGAGCCAAACAAGGAGATATTCTATTAAATGCAAATATTCATGCAAACTAGAACATAAGAGGGATTGAGTGATAGTATCAAATAATCATCCTCCTCCATTGCATATGAAAAATAGTTTCTTTAAGGGCTTGTTATATACAAAGCTCAAACCTCATACAAGCTTGCTTATTGAATACCCAATACTACTGCTCTCAAGCCATTAGTTGGTTGTCTCCCCTTGATAACTTAAAACCATGTAACAAAAAGTTTTACACCTTGAAATTCAAAGTAGATGGCTAGCGAAGACCAAACTAGTGACCAAGGGCTACTCCTAGAGACAGGGGATTGATTTTGGTGAAATTTCCTCTCTTGTTGCTAAATTATCTTTCAAAATAGGTTTTTGTTATCTATTGTTGTTAATTATGATTTTGAGATTGAGCAAATGAATAAAACTACTTTCTTGCATGGGTATCTTGAAGAAGAAATTTACATTATGAAAGCCTGATGGTTTTATGGAAATCAAATGGGACCAAATTCAAAAAAATCTTTGACTTAATTAAAGTATGTTGACACCATATCAACATTCCTTTTCCTATTGGCAATAAGCATTCACTAGATATGTCCCAAGTCAGATGATGATTGTATTTATTTATGTACTTGTTTCTACTTGATAAAATACAAGCTTGTTATCTCTTTAGTGATGAAGCTTTTTCTTGTAAGGGTTTCTCCATGTTATATCCAATGTCGTGTATTTTCTAATTTATTATTGCTTTTTATACATATTTATCCATGTTTTATTTCAAACTTAAAAACAAATCACATGTACCTATAATTTGGCTAATCAAATTCGTACACTTCAAGTTTATATTTTCACTATCATTGTTCACCAATTTTCTCAAGAAATTTGATCACATAGTCATAAGCTGTCCTAATATTTCCAGGTTATTGGTCATCGGCAATAGGGTTTAATTTTCCAACATTTAGTTTCAAAACATGCTTGTTTGGGCAAGGCCTTGTCATTTTCCATGGTAGCCATATTTGTTCTAGGGTTCGTTGTCGTACATGAATAACTAGTTCAAAAGCAAGCTCTTGAAGAACTGTGTGTTAAGAAGAAGCACATGTTGTTGGATTCATGGTGAGGATATCAAGATCTGAAAATGAAAAATTGAATGGTCAAAACTTCAAGTTAAGGAATTTGAAAGTCGAAGACCTAGTAGAGAGAGATCAATAGACATCAATATTTTCTTTGTCAAAACCTGCAAGTAAGCTTGATGAGGGAGGTTAAAGTGGACAAGAAAGCAAGAAGAACTATCCATTTATGTCTTTCAAATTTTATACTAATGAATTTGTTGGACAAACCAAATAGCATATTTGTTGTTGAAGAAGATAAGAGCCTCAAATGAGTTCAAAAGTCTTCTGAATAAATTGTTATTGAAAAGGAGGTCGTACTCTTTGAAAAAGTGACTCTCATAAATGATCATCTCAATGCATTCAATATAATTCTAAGTCAATTATTGTAAATAGGAGTAGAAGAAGAGAATAAGTACATATCATTGCTATGTTTCTTACCTAATTTATGGGAGATCTGAGTATGACATTCAATGGTAATTGTTTTTCACAAAATTAGAGGACATTGTATGTCAATTAAATGAAGAAATCATAAGGAGGTACATAAATGAATCCTCTAGTGATGCTTGGTTGTAAGGGATGTGTCAAAGGATGGAAGGGGTAAGAAGGGTGGAAACAAGAAGTCCACAAAGAAAGAAAGGTTTAAGAAACTTAAAATAAAGTGTTGTAATTGTGGCAAGAGAAGTCACATAAAACAAGATGCGAGTCTAATAAGAAAGATGATTCCTCTGTTAAATCCTGAGACAATGATGAGAATAGAAATAATGTTTATGTCTCTGTTAACATTATCGGTGATGATTCTTGGTTGATTGACTCAAGTGCATCATATCACATAACTCCTAATAGGAAGTAACACTCTAAATAAAAAGAGTGTGATGGAAGCCCGCACGGGTAGCGGAGTTGGCTTGGGCCTTGGGTTTGCTCCCTAGTGATCTCGAGTTTGACTCCATGCCCGGACTCACCCGATGCACCTGGCTTGCGAGCAGCTTGGTATATCCCTAGAGGATTAGTCTTGCCCTAGCTCGCCCCTTCCTAACCCCAACTTGGAAACAATTAAATCCAAGGTAAGGCAGGTTGGGTGTTGGGCTAGGTCGTGAGGATACGTCTGGTGCGACAACAAAAAAAGAGTTCAATGGACAAGTTTTCCTTGGTGATAACAACTCTTCATATAATTGGTCATGGAAAGGTGAAAGTGTCTTTTGTGGATGGGAGAGTGGTAACACTAATGTTTTGGATATTCTACGCTTAGCAAGAAATCTTATTTTTGTTTCTAAGATGACTTGTTAGGAAAATAGTGTCTCAACCTTGCAATAATATAAGGTTAATGTCGACACATGAGCAACAGGGATTCGGGGGCGTCGCCCCCGACTTGGGGGTTGCAAGGGATTTCCCCCTTGTCGGCCCCGATCCCATGATCAGTTAGGGATCTAGGGGGCAGCGCGCCTCGATGATGGCTTTGAGAGTAGGCCCCCAAAACAAAATTTCATATATAATTTGTTATTGCGAATCTTGACCGTTTATCATTAGGTCATAGCTGCAATGGTGGATACTTTGAGAGCCATTTTTTACTAGTTTTAGCCCGTGGATTTTGACGGTTTTATGTATTGTATCTCCTATATATTATGTGCATGAGTTGCATTGTGATGTATTCTGAGAGTCTGGTAGCTATTGAGCTGCCTCTAGATCTCTGTTGGTGATACTCTTGTGAGAAGCTTGCTCTACAAGTATACTATAATCTTCTATGATGCATGGGTACTCGTACCCATTCCCCTGGACGCGTACCGGGTACTGTTATACGTACCCAAGTACTAGGTACTTAGTGGAGAGCATCATAGCTAAGGACCTTGATTAAGATTTCTGATTTTTGTTTCAGTTTTTTGTTTATCAAGCTTAATTTAATAGGTAATCAGTTTGAAACTTTGATACAATATTGATAAACATAAACTTTATCACTGTTCAAGTCAAAAGTTTATCACTTGCAATATGTCATTGTTATATAATTTATGATCTTCTTGTTCATGTTTAAAGTTTGCTTTCTCCGTCATGGATCTAAACATTTAGCATATATTCTTATTACAAACATATTGCAAATTGAAACTGAAAATAATACATTACATCTGCAAACTTTATCATTGTTCTTGTTTTGAAAACTCAATGTCATGACTCATATTTTCAGATTTTCTATAAAATATTAAATTATATTAAAAAATTGACTTACCCAAGTACCCCCGTCCCCTATTTTGAAAAATAGTCGTACCCGTACCCGAAGTACCCAAGTATCCCCGTCCCCATGCAACTTTAGTAATCTGTTATTGATTTCTTTATAATATATTGGGCAGTTGTTTAATGTTAAATTATAGCTTCGATCTGATTGATTTATCAATATACATACATATGATTAATGTTAACATATATATATATATATATATATATATATATATATATATATATTCAAATGAGTTATATTGATCAAATTCGATATATTAGAATGAATCGACTTTAGTCGATTACATTCAATATATATTTAACATGCTTTGGATCGGATTCTATATTGTAATATGTTACGATAACTATTGATAGTTATCCGTAACCATTGTAATCGACATAGTCAATACTATTCACAAATGGTATATGTGTTACTATAACTATTGTATATAACTATCATATGATAGTTATCGTAACACACACACACACACACATGTGTGTGTGTGTGTTATGATAACTATCGTATGATAGTTATGTGTAACACAATGTTGTTACAATTATATATATGTGAATCGGTGCGTAATATATAAACACGGCTTATATTATTAAACAGCAGTTATGAAAGGGTTATGTAAGACATGACCCTACGTGGCTCATGCCACGTACGGTCATGTCTCTACATTGTCATGACTGTTATATTATGTATATATAAACATGTGTTGTGGTAATATATCAATCACAGTGTGCATATCATTATCACAGCAACATATGAGATATATATCTCTACAATTACAACACAATAAATATATATATATTTACTCAAGATAATATCTTGTGAACAGCACAAGAAAGAATACTAAATTATCTGTAAACAAGATCTCTATTCCTAACATGGTATTAGAGCCTCTTTAGAGAAGAATCGATATAAGTAAAAATTCTGAATTATTTTAGATTGGTTATTAATATAAGAGGAAAATAATGGCCAATAGCATTAAAGTGGAGGACAGACTTGAAGGCGCTACGAAATTTTTCTCATGGAGGATACGAATCTTAACATTGCTCCAAGAAATCGAGTTAGATTCCTATGTTGAGGAGGATATAAAGATGCCTGAAGATAAACCTGACAAATCAACTTGGAAAAGGCGCAACAACAAAGCAAAGAAAATAATAATCGATGTTGTTAAAGACCATATTCTTCCCTCCATAGCGAGACTAAAGACCGCTTATGAAGTATTCAAAACCATTCAAGAGACATGAGATAAATAATACAAGCAGATTACTTACTCTCAAACAACAACTCTTGAATGTAAAGATGAACAAAGGGGAAATCATCACATCTTACTTCCTAAGGATTTTCGAATTAAAAGATCAACTATCTACTATTGGAAGCAATATTGATGACATGGAGTTAACATTAATAGCTCTCAGAGGATTACCTATCTCATGGGAATCCTTCATTCAATGTATAACTGGACGCCCGTCTCTACCTAAGTACGATCAACTAAAGAATGACTGCACTCAAGAGGAATCCCGATTAATATCAAGAGGGATCGGGACAAACAAAGGAGGAGAGATCCAAGCTCTACATACTCATTCAAATTTCAAAGGCAACAAAAGGAAGTTCAAACAAAAGAAGGGAAACTATAGAAAAAATCACAAAACCAGAGACTTCTCCAAAGTACAGTGCTACAAATGTGATAAACTTGGACATACGCACAGGTTCTGTCCAGAAAGAAAGAAAATTCAAGCAGCAATAGCCGAAGCCAAAGAAGCAGAAATATCCCTATTCTTCTTGGCCTTATCAAGTGAAGTAAATTCAAATAAAAACAATTGGATAATCGATAGCGAAGCATCACGGCACATAACTGGATTTAGAGATCAATTTGAAACCCTAGAAGAACATTCCTCTGAAGAGGTTACAATTGGAGACAACTCCACTTATCCAGTGAAAGGAATTGGGACCTGCTCAATCAAGTTGAAAACAAGGGTAACCCTACAGTTGAAAGATGTTCTCTTTGTACCGGGTATTAAAAGGAACTTGGTCTCTATCTCAGGCCTAGCTGATCAAGGCTATCGAGTCACATTCCAAGAAGATAAAGTGTTAATATGGCCTAAACACACTAACATCAAAAATGTTATTTCTATAGGGTATAGGGATGGAAACCTATACAAATTATGTAATAGTAACAAATTAGCTCTATGTCATGAAGTGTCAAACTCCAATGAACTCTGGCACAGAAGATTAGGACATCTTGGATTTAGCACTCTTCCTTCCATAAAGAAAATCACTACAAGTATACCCAATCTAAAATCAAATCACATTAGTACTTGTAAAGGGTGTGCCCTAGGAAAAAATATCAAAAGATCCTTTCCTTCCAATGAACATAAAATGAAAGTTGTATTAGAACTCATTCACACAGACTTGTGTGGACCTATGTCAACTCTCTCACTAGGAGGATTTTCATATTATGTGATTTTCATTGACGATTACTCTAGAAAAACTTGGATTTATTTTCTTAAACTCAAAGAATCAAATGAAGTATTGCTAAAATTCAAAGAATTTAAAGCATTAGTGGAAAACCAAACTGGGAAGAAAATAAAAACTCTAAGATCAGACAATGGAGGTGAATATATATCTGAAAACTTTAAAGAATTTTGCACTTCTGTTGGGATTAAGAGGGAGTATACAGTACCTTATAACCCTCAACAGAATGAAGTAGCAGAAAGAAAAAATAGAACCATTATTGAAGCTGTCAAGGCCATGATACATGATCAAAATCTTCATACCTCATTTTGGGCCGAAGCATCTAATACTGTCGTATACATTCAAAACAGGTGTCCTCACTCAATCCTAGAAAACATTACTCCTGAAGAAGCCTTTACAGGGAAGAAACTAGATCTAAGTCATCTAAGAATCTTCGGATGTCCTGTATATGTTCACATTCCCAAAGAAAAAAGAACCAAACTAGAACCCTCTAGAAAGAAAGGAATACTTGTTGGTTACAGTGAAACTACTAAAGGATACAAGGTCTACTTCCTAGGACATAAATCTATTGACATTAGTAGAGATATCAAATTTGAAGAAGACATTGCTCTTAAACTCTCTACACTCACAGAAGAGGGATCAAATGAGAATCAGAGGGAGAACATAATAGAAAATGATGAAAATCGCGAAATTAAGAATCAGAGGGAGAATGCTTTTCAAGATGATGGGAACTATATTATTGAGAAACAAAGAGAGAACATAATAGAAAATGATGAAATCCCTTCATCTAATCTTGAAAATGTTGAAATTCCCAACTATAAGAAAAGGCCACTATGGGCAAGAAAAATGATTGAAGAAAATAATGTTGAACCAAATGAAATATTTAGAGAAAGTAAGTAAACAAGAAATCAGAGATGCTATCTTGCACTTATGGGTGAACTCGCAAAATCTGAACCATCTAATGTTAAAGAAGCTTTAACATGTCAAGCCTGGAAAGATGCGATGATCGAAGAATATCAATGTATTGTAAAAAATGATGTTTGGGAAGTAGTACCAAGACCTAAAGGGAAATCAATTGTCTCTTCAAGATGGTTATCCAAAATCAAATATGCTTCAGATGGTAGTATTGAAAAACATAAAGCCAGACTTGTCGCTAGGGGTTTTTCTCAAAAGGTCAGAATTGACTACGAAGAAACCTTTGCTCCGGTTGCTCGATATACTGTTGTGAGAACTATTATCGCCATTGCAGCATCCAAAGGGTGGAAGATACACCAAATGGATGTAAAGACATCATTTCTAAATGGTGTTATTGAAGAAGAAGTATACATAGAGCAACCAGAAGGCTTTACCACCCGTGACAGAAATAGTTATGTTTGCAAATTGAAGAAATCCCTCTATGGCCTTAAGCAAGCACCCCGGGCTTGGTATGAACGCATAGACAGTTATCTCTCCAAGTTAGGGTACTCCAAAAATGAAGTTGACCCTAATATATACTTCAAAATATCCAAAGGTGAAATGGTGATCCTAGTTCTCTATGTTGATAATTTATTAATAACAGGAGAAGATCATCTTATTGTTGAATGCAAACAAGATCTCACAAATGAATTCGATATGAAGGATCTAGGTCTGTTACACTACTTAGGCTTAGAAGTGTTACAGAAAGAAAAACATATTTTTCTAAATCAAGGAAAATACACCATGGACATCTTAACCAGATTTGGCATGATGGATTGTAAACCATTAACCATGCCAATGGAAACAAATCTCCATAAACTTAAAGATGAAGCCGCAGATTCAGAAACTACAGATCCTACATATTATAGACAACTAATTGGATCACTCATGTACTTGGTGAACACTCGCCCGGATATTTGTTATGCTACAAATGTATTAAGTCATTTCATGTGCAAACTAAAAAAGATTCATCTAACAGCTGCTAAACATATTCTGAGATACATATATGGTACTATTGGAATGGGCCTAAAATACGAAAAAATGTTGAGATGCAACTTCAAGGGTTCACTGACTCTGACTGGGCTGGAAATTCAATCGATCGTAAAAGCACTACAAGATGTTGCTTTAGTCTTGGTTCAGTAATGATTTCTTGGTTTAGTAGGAAACAATCAGCAATCGCTCAAAGTTCTACTGAAGCAAAATATATGGCTGCTTCAATGGGAGCTTGAGAAGCAATATGGTTAAGGAAGTTACTATTTGGATTGTTTGGCAAGCCCCTAGAACCTACAGTAATTCATTGTGACAATCAAAGTTGCATTAAACTTTCAGTTAATCCAGTCTTTCACAATCACTCCAAACACAGAAATTCTTTACCACTACATAAGAGACATGGTAGACAGAGATAGTATCAAATTGGTCTACATCAGTACTGAAGAACAAAATGCTGACATCTTTACCAAGTCTCTTGCGAAGTTGAAAATCGAGTACTTCAGAAAGAAACTTGGTATGATTAAGTTATGATTAAATTTTGAGATTAAATCTCACTAATATGTAAATTGATGTATTCATGAATAAAATTAATTTAAATATTGCAATATTGTGTTTTTGAAAGATGACGATCTTTCTTGTGTGTGAGGTCACTATTGTAAGGTGATGACCTACAATAGTTTGACCTAATTAAGTTATCATTAATCCAGTTCCGAATTAAGTTGGGGATTATGATAATGTGAGTATCAAGTTTTGATCCGGAATGCGCCAGATATCTTGACACCAATTCTTATCACTAAATCCAGTTCCGAATTAAGTCAGAGATTGTTATAAATTCTTCTATCATGTTTGAGTACATTAAACTTATGTTCCGGACTATGCCGATTACCCTGATATGAAGTGACTAAGTGTTAGTACAAAATCCAGTTCCGAATTAAGTCGGGGATTTCGATAAACACTCACATCATGATTCTGACCAATCCTCTCTTGCTAAGAGGGAGTGTTAAATTATAGCTTTGATCTAATTGATTTATTAATATACATACATATGATTAATGTTAACGTGTGTGTATATATATATATATATATAAATTCAAATGAGTTATATTGATCAAATTCGATATATTAGAATGAATCGGCTTTAGTCGATTACATTCAATATATATTTAACATGCTTTGGATCGGATTCTATATTGTAATATGTCACGATAACTATTGATAGTTATCCGTAACCATTGTAATCGACATAGTCGATAATATTAACAAATGGTATGTGTTACTATAACTATCATACAATAGTTATCGTAACACATATACATATTTATATGTGTTACGATAAGTATCGTGTGATAGTTATGCGTAACACAATGCTGTTACAATTATATATATGTGAATCGGTGTGTAATATATAAACACGGCTTATATTATTAAACAGCAGTTACGAAAGGGTATGTAAGACATGACCCTACGTGGCTCATGCCACGTACGGTCATGTCTCTACATTGTCATGACTGTTATATTATGCATATGTAAGCATATGTGCTGTGGTAATATATCGATCACAGTGTGCATATCATTATCACAGCAACATATGAGATATATATCTCTGCAATTACAACACAGTAAATATATATAAATATATATATATATATATATTTACTCAAGATAATATCTTGTGAACAACACAAGAAAGAATACTGAATTCTCTCTAAACAAGATCTCTATTCCTAACATTTAAGTGTGGGGTTTTTCTTCCGAAGGGGTTTTGCCCACGTAAATCATTGTCTTGTGGTATGCATCTTATGTATGTTTTTTTTGTTAAGTTTTTGAGTGTTGTAAACATCTAAAAAAAATTTGCACTACCCTCCTCTCAAGATTAGTTTAGGAAGTTGTTCTGCTACTTAACTTCCTTACATGATTATGGAGTGAATGTTACCTTGATAAAAAGGGTTGCAAGTTGGCTAGAGGAAAATTGATGATAGCTAAAGGTACTGCTAGAAGCACCAATGTTGTATAGCCCAGTGAATGTAAATAAACCTAAATTGGATATGTTGTGGTACCATAAGTTAGATATGTTGTGGCACCATAAGTTGAATCACATAGGAGAAAAAGTAATTAAAAACTTTAGTACGTTAAAATATGGTGGAAGGTCTTTCAAATTATTTTCGAGTTTGACAATTTGCTTCAAGAAGCACAAGAGAAAGGGAGATTCTGGAAGTGATCCATAGTAATGTATTTGGTCCTGTAGATGTGCACTCCGTTGGTAAGACTCAATACTATTTCTCCTTCATAAATGATTATTCTAGACATGCTTGGTGTGTAATTTCATAGGAAGATGTCTTACACTTTTCATACATTTAAGGTAAGACACTTGTATAGAATTAAATAGGTAAGAAAACTTAATTTTATGTTAGATAACAATATAGAGTTTTTTTGTTTTCCTTTCATCATATTCATAGAGAGTGGAACCAGGTGGTTGATTGTTTAGCTAAATGGGCTTCTGAGTATTTGGAGGGTTGGAATGTTGGTGATTGGGGAGCTTTGTCTCCAGATTGTTCTCTTGTTTTGGAGAAGTTAGTTGTGGAGGAAAGTAAGGGGTAGCTAGTTTCTTCCTTGGAGCTTCTATTTGGGCTTCTTTCTATGGGATTTGGTTGGTTCTTTTTGGGCCTGTGGCTTTCTGCTTTGTAATTTTTCTTTGAGTAAAATAATTTTTTTACCCCCTTTTTGCCAAAAATAAAAATGAAGATTTTTTGTAAAGATTTTGAAGAGTTTCACAAGCATTCTCGGATTGTTAGACATTGATATCCTCTTAGGTTGGGATTTTTTGAGTTAATCCTAGTCTATCTCTTTTTCCCATACTGGGGTAATCTTGAGCAATTAGGAGATTATATTCATCCATCTTCCTAATAGATTAAATTTTGTTCATGTGATCGAGAAATTTGATGCAAATGAAAACCATATTCCTAAGGATCCACAATCTTTGGTCATACAGAATATAAAAGAGCTCCTTGAAGAATGCCAAAGAAAGATTTGGAAGATTTTCGTAGTCCTATATTTTGGTATGATGGTTAGGGAGACATCTAGATAGTCCCAAAAAAATAGATTCATATCCTATCTCCATTGGTTACAAAGGGATAACTAATTGTTCTAAAGCATCTAGTAAGAAAATATAAAAAAGCTCATATCATTTTTTCGATGCCAAGATATCATTAATCATTTCTCTTTTGGATATCATAGCATTAAAGGACCTCATTTCCATTTTTAGTCCATCATGCAGAGTTTTGTTATGTCACCTAACACCTTTCCAAGCTAGCATTGAAGAAAATACTTTCATGTTCATATTAAATCTTGTAGTCCATTTTCCAAACTATCTACTAAAATGGAGTATAAGACATGATGGTAGAAGGCTCCTTCAAGAATGGTATGATCTTGATATAGGAATGCTAGCATCTAAAATGATAAAACATCATTATTATACCATTACCTATTCGACTTCGAAGACAAAAGACCTGGAATCCATCTTATACTAAACTTTGGAAGGTGTCGTATTCTCTATGAATGGGGGTTTGGATCGCAGAAGTCATAATCTTGTAAATACTTAAATTGTATATAATTAGACTTGTAATAAAGCAAGGGCTGACACTGTTGGCCATTTGGTGCAATTTATCCTTGCAATCTAATACAGTACGTATCTTAGTTTGGATTCTTATGCCTTGCAGAGCATGTTATAGCGAGCACATGCGCTTGTTAGTGTCGTTATGCCAGCCAAGTTAAGATCTGACAACAGAATGCAAACTTGTCCAAAAGCCATGATGTTAGCCATGTTAAGCCCTGACAACAAGATGCACACCTATGTAAAAACAAAGATCCCTATAGCCACTTACAGTTTTAAGTGGATCATTCTCACTTTTCGGTTTTAATAAAAGTGATAATAAATAATAGGTCATTAATGGGAAGTAAAATATTAATATTCCACTCTTATATATTCTACTCTTATTAATACTAGCAATTGCACCCCAACAAGGTGAATGGTTACGCCGATAGGAAGATATACCTGGGTAATATATTGTAGGGTGGGGAGAAAATTTCCAATAAAACCACATTTTTTGTCTATTTCATACAAACATGTACTTTCTCGAGGCTATTTTGTGCTTCCTTCTGTATGTTGAGATCTCTCATGTAGATTGACAATTTTGGGGAGGAATCACTATTGGAATCATAAAGGTGGCTGAAATGAATAGTCCTGTGAAGCGTGTCGTATGTCTCTTCTCCCACTGAATGTGTGTGGCTACGAAAATGTAATCCCTATCTCGTTGTGAAATAAGTTTGAAATGTGTTATAAAAATTGTATGTAATTCTTCATGAAATATGCAGTGCAACTCAAAAGATAAATAAGTGCTTCTTGTGCTGATATATGTATGTGTTGTTAAAAGTCGATGCAATTTGTAGAAAGAAACTTTTAATCCCAACAATCTCTCATCTTATTAAGCAAAAATAAATTAGTATGTTTCTCATTCTTTTACTTAATGCGACACATTCGATAAAAGGGAAATGAAAGTATGTGTTTTCCTAACATTAAGATTCCTAAACAAAAAAAATATACATGCAATGAATGATGCATATGAATATAGTATATGGTGTGTATTGCATTAATCTATAGAATTGACAAAAAAGAAAATAGGGTATTTTGTAGAGTATTACATTATAGACCCTCCTGTAAAATTGAAAACAAAGTATGAATCCATCTTTATCTCATTAATGCAAAAAAGTAGTATAGTTGCTATGCGATACATTTTTAATCATGGTGGTATATCCATTTTGTCTCAAAGGCAGTTGAATTTTGCCTCTCTTGAGTTTTTTATTTGAAATGCTCTGGAAGAATAAGGAGGATGTTAAAAATAATGCAATCAGTTGAAAGAGAGAAAAAACATCAAATAGGAATGCATGAAAAAATGTTGAGGCTGATTTCATAAAATAACGTAATAGGAAAGAAAATATCATCAAAAATAATTTTATAAATTAGCCTTGAATGATAGACATCCCTGAAAAGAGTATCTCTGATCTTAATGTATCTCATTGAGTTCAAATTTTGGTATCAATTCCTTTTGGTGGAGTTTTCAACCTTGCCAACAGTGGTTGAGCTACAGTTACCTGCCTAGACTTGTTCTTCTTTTCCCAATATTTTTCAAATAAATAATAGATACCTCCAATCATTTTGACGACATTTTCCAGTAATCAAGTTACCATCCCAAATTGAGTGTCCATCTCGGCGTGGAAGGTAAAGTAGATGCCTTTGTAATTTTTTACTTAGTGTTCCAATTTCCTTATAATTGAATTCATGAAGCTTTGAGGGGCCAAAAGAAAAGCCATCAAGGTTAAAATGATGAGAACTAATACAAAGAAGATTTGAGCCTTTGTATAGTGTCAAGACAAAGCAAAGATGTAGAATTTGTAGATGGTGTTCTTGGCTAAGAAAATTTGGGGGCCAAGCAAATGTTGATCGTGCTAAAGTTGACCTTTTTAGAGTAAAATGAAGATCTTTTTAGTTTTTTGATTGCAAGTATTTTCTCTCTTATTTGAAAAGGAATATAGAGGACTGGAGATATTTTAAAAGGACATGACTAAAGGTATGGTCATACAACTTGCCAAGAACACACATATGTATACCGATTTTGTAGTTGATGCTCTATCTTATGTCAAACCACAGTTTCAAATAAAATGAATTAAAATATTGAGAATAATTTAAAAGGAAAAAAATTATAATCTTATAATTAACATAATCGATATAGCAGAAGAACACCGAAATTGTAAAAATAGACACAAAAGAAGAATCCCCGAGAGGAAAACTATAAAGTGGACAGCTTTAAACCCCATTCAGGCTCAAATTGTGAATTTAAATACAATGATTTTATTTGAAAGAGATAAATGGATTAGATATTCTTCAAAAAAAATTGGAAAAGGTCGCATCAAATCAATAGTTTACTAAAAATATTGCACACATCAATTAAATATAGCAGATCAAGTTATTGGCTCTTAGGCCATGCTCGTTACATGGGACATCCACATCTCATCAGAGAATTCACATCCTATAGTAGGTTTAGTTCAAAAAATAAAAAGAATTTCAGCTACTTGAGCGTATATACATATTCATGTACATTAATTGGGAGCGTGAGATCCCAAATCAAATCTGTCTTTTTGTTTCACAAATTGTGTCTGCTATTTGTTGCAGTGAGTTTCCATGCTCAAACCTCATCAACCTCTTGCTCTCATGATTATAATGCTATCATTTCTTTCCATGTGAACTTTTGTACAAGCAACAACAGTTATTCCAAAGATTGCTGACATGTGCAGAGGTTTTGCCAACATAGTTTTATTAGAGCAAAAGGATATGTCACTTTTCCTCTAGTTTTTTTGCTTTCTTGCATTGGAGAATTTGTCAAATCTTTAAGCTAAAGTTCTTTATGTTTCATTTTTACAAAATAAAAGAAATGTGCCAAGAACCAGAACCTGCAAAACAGCCCAAACCCAATTAAAACCGTAACAGCATAAAACCCTAACACAAAACTCTAACTGAAAATAACATTGATCCCAAGTTACCCAAAACATTAAGGAAAATTCCCATCAGTAATGAAAAAATTGAGCACTACGAAGAATGTAATTGATTTAGCTTGCAAGAATATCTAGATTAGTAGATACAATAATATATATTTTTCACTCTTATTAAATAAAATTCAGAACAATCATGATAACTGCAGATTATGTTCTAAAGTGCCATATGCGGGTCATTCAAGAAGCTGGGTTGGTAATTTCTATTACGCAAGTAATTGGTAAAAATATGATATCCCTTAGTGCGCTTGGCATCAGGAATCCACACATAAGATATGGAGCCAAAAACTTTCAAGTGGCTGATCCTAGGTTTGCGACCAGACCATGCTTCCTCACGAGTCTTATTTTTAACAGCATGAGTGGGTGACCTATTAAGAAGATAAACTGCTGTGAAAAATGCTCCTGCCCAATATTTCCTAGGAACGTTTCTATGTTCCATCATAGACCTAGCCATCTTTGTAATGGTGCGGTTGCGACGTTCTACAACGTCGTTTTGCTGAGGGGTGTATGGTGTGTTTAACTGACGTTTTATGCCATGAGTATCACAGAAAGTAGAGAAAGCAGAAGAAAAAACCCCCCCATTATCAGACCTAAGAGTAATAATAGAAGAACCAGACTCTTTCTACTAAGGCCTTAAATTTTTGAAATACAGTAAACACATCTGATTTTTGCTTAAGGAAATACACCCACATCTTACGACTGAAATCATCAACAAAAAGCAAGAAATACCTGTACCAGTAACAGAAGTAGTATTCATAGGACCACATACATCAGCGTGAACCAGCTGCAGTACCTGAGAGGCTTGCCATGAGTCACCATCATTGAATGGTGTTCGGTGTTGCTTCCCAGCCTGGCAAGCGTCACAAACTCGATGATGCTGAGTCTGAATATCAGGTAGGCCATGTACTAAGTCTTCCCGAACAAGCTGTGCAAGATAATGAATATTCAGGTGACCATATCGCTGGTGCCAGAGACTGTTGAGAGAGGAAGAGTTTGCTGCGAAGGCATACTCAAGAGAATCGCCTGTGTCCACAAGTCTATAGAGACCATGATCCTCAATGCCAACAGCTATAGTAGTGCTAGAAGCACGGTCAACAATCGAGCACTTATGTGCACTGAAAACAACATCTAGCTGAGGAGAATGCCGCATAATCTGACTGATTGAAAGGAGATTAAGTTCCATACCAGGAACATAGTACACATTGAGGAATATGAGATTCCTCCCTCCAGACTGTATCTGAACATTGCCCTTGCCGACAACAGTGTACTCTTCACCACCTCCAAAAATAACTGAGTCAGTGTAGGAAGAGAACTCAACAAACCAATCAGGCCTGTGAGTGAAATGACGAGAAGCACCAGAATCAATGTACCAGGCATAAGACATCACATGATCTGCAGGTCTTTTAGCCATGAAGGCATAAAAGGCAGATTCTTGCTGCTCTGTGTGCTCAGCAACATTGGCTTGAGGCTGAAACCCTCCCTGCTTCCGCTGCTCGGAAGCCAGTCTGGTACGACAATCTTTGATCATATGACCAAATTTGTGACAGTAATTGCACTACACCTTTTTCTTAGAACCATCCTGAGATGAAGAAGAGCCCTTCTGGTGAAAGGACTGATATTTGCCCTGATCCTTATGAAAGAATTGGACTGCAAGGGCCTGCTCTGAGGAGGATGAGGTGGCACTGCTACCAAACTATTGTTTCCAACGATCCTGTTGCAGAAGTTTGGTGCACAACTCTGGGAATTTCAGGTCAACATTAGTCGAAGTAATGTTGAGAGTCTCTATGAAGTGCTCATAAGATTGTGGTAGACTTTTCAGAGTAATGACTACCATATCTTCTTCCTCCATCTTCCAACCAATAGCTTCAAGCTGATCTCGAATGTCTTTAATCTTCGTGAGATGCTCCTGTAAGGACATGCGTTCATCCATCATGATAGAGAACAGTTGGTTCTTCAAAAAGAACGTGCGACTCTTATCAGATGTCTCATGCAACTCCTTTAATACTTCCAAATGTCGGCAGCAGACTTGCCGGAGGGAATCTGAGGCAACTGATCATCTGTGACAGAGAACTTGAGAAGCATAACAGCTTCTCGATTTCGATCGTCAACCTTGTCTTGATCTGCTGGGACGGAGGTCGGACGGGTCTCTGTGCCTAGAACAAGCTCATCTAGGCGACGGTACTCGAAGATGGTCAACATGTGCTGCTTCCAAGTGTTATAATTGCGGCCATTGAATCGTTGATTGCCTTCCAACGTCAAATTGGTGGGCGACGCCATCTTGCACACTTCCCAATATAGAAAAAGCGAGAAATAGAGAAAAGGTGCGAATACGGAATTTGAAACACGAATCCCAATGCAAAAAACAGAGGTTGAATAAAGTACAAGCTTCAAAAAAATGATGAAGTACAGGTGGCACGGATCAAGAAAATTTCCTGCTGACCCAGAAAAATCCGACAAAGACCAAGAAGAAATCTGGAAAAACCCAGAAGGAATTTGAAATCGAATTTGAAATCCGCTAGCACAAATTTTGAAGCATGGAAAACGATGCACCCAGAAAATTTTGAACGCGACCCAGTTGAGCTCTCGAAAAATGCACCACAAATCTGCAATGTGATTGTAAATCCAACACGAAAAAAGAGGGTTTCGAATGAAACCCTAGTTGACTCCAAAAAAGTGCAAAACATGGCAGATTGCTGCAAAACGAACTGAAAAAACGGATGCCCAAGCTGACTGAGAAACCAGAAAATCTCGTTGAATGCAGACAAAAGAGCAAAAAATGACCATAAAGATCGAACGAAGATGTTGTTTGCAGAAAGAAAACGCCAGTAATGGCATCACACAGGCTAGGAAGTGCGTGTATCGAAAAAATAGCTCTGATACCATATTACGCAAGTAATTGGTAAAAATATGATGATTATTAACAAGAGTGAAGCTCAATAAATAGGCTATACAGATTTTACAAAGAGGCAAGTTTCTAAAATAGAAACTGCCAAAAAGATCAAAGAAGATCTTAAGAAGATATTTACAGCAAGTTACAATATTGAGCATTAATACTAAAAGTAATAAAATATTATTCTAATAATTTCTAGGTATCAAAAAGAATCAAAGTCTAAGCACACTATGTAACAAGGTGCCACATACAGAAACAAGAAAATAAAAGAAGCTTTGGAAGGACAATACAATGGAAACACAACCATTTTGTGTTGGAATGGAATGCAAAGCATCCAAATAACAAACCTTTTATTTTGGACTTCGACGCATCTTTAGATACTCAGGTGAAGTACATTAAGTATTTTCGTTGAAATTTCTTCTAAAAATTAGCACTACCAAGGAAGCTGCAGAGACACTCAAATTTAACATGGCATTAATTTTGCTACCTGTTTGTCAAAATACCATATTGCAATATGTTACTATTTTCAATAAAAGATAATGGAGGATAAAACATATTTCCACATTTACTTTTAAAGTGTTCACCATATTATGCACTTAGACTTGATATTCGTGGTAAAAAATACACTACATGGGTCTTAAACCAAGACAATCAAACAACTTTGGAGAATTACTCATTCTAAAATTAGGCATTCATGGAAACAATCTTGGAAAGGAATAATTTCACTTGGTAAGTCCTACAGAGCAATCTGGCATAGAGGATGTTAACGCTATGAAATCTCATCTCTTGTGGTGTGTTATTTTAGATGCTTATGGACCTTTTTTATGTCAAAGCAATGAAGATTATTGCTTTAATCAGAAACTTTAATGGCTTGCAATAATGATTGAGCACAGAACATCTTCTGAAACAAACTATGTGCAAAGTTTTCGAGATAACTAAATTATCTGCATCTGAAGGCACAGTTCAGTATTGATTGCAATATAGTTATCTTTAGCCATTTTTATAATATTTTTTCCTGTGAATCAATAGCTTGGATTAGACAATTCGCAAAAGTTGCCGAGTCACTGATGCTCATATTTTGGCCTGTCCAAATGTATTGCCAGAATGGTTTTGTGGCCCATCTTTTGCAGTACCATATTTAAAATATTTAAATGAAATTGAAATGGGCTTTTTGATGTTTTTGCCTGTATTAATTTTAGAATTGGTTGTATTCAATTGAACTGAACAAAAAACATCAGCTAACGAAATACATTTATTTATTCAGACAAGTAGCTATCTCAACTGGGACAAGCTTTATTGACATTTTCATGTACCTAACAAGCTTGGTGCGAAAAAATCCATTCCAAAGTGCATATGCTCCAATTGAATACAAGAAAGAGAGCCAGAGCGGCACAAATAACATCAAAGCCTGAAAATTCGTCCTGCCAAGAAGCGATAGAACCACCAGAATCAGTGTGATCGCTGCAAACACAAACTAGAAGAACACATTCATAGTGCTCGGAAAGCCGGCGGGTTCCCACTGCACAAGATCTTTTTGCCCCAATGCCAAAAATTTAGGCCGCCCCCAAAAATTGGGAATAATATTATGAGTTGGATTGAAGGAGAATCATAAGCATAAAGCACCCACGTTACCAGCACCACCGCAAAAGCATAGAGCACCATGAATTTCGAATTGATGGCCCATTTGTTCTTCACCACACTTCCGTAAAGGATGACAAGCCTTGGCACTGATTACATTCTCACAATCGTTGATGTTGTCATTTGCCATGCGTTGTCTCCACAGTACTCATTTTCACAGTTACTTGGTATTTGGTTCAAATCACACAACTTAGACAATTGGAAGTAGTTTTTGTCAATAGACGAACAGAGGGATACGAGAATAGCCAAGCATGTTTTTATGTTCTGGAATGCTACAGGGGCTCTCAGGTGACGCAGTCGATTATTAACATAAACTATACATATGGAGTGCCTTGGAGCCATGTCATGCAATTGGCAGGTGCAAAGCCAAATTTATCAACCTTTGTTAGCATCCTCCCTGCCTATTATAAAATGGGAGCTTTGGAATAGGGTATGGACATCTATCAAAGCAAAATGAAGGTGGATTTTTGTCAAATATTATGGATGTATGTGCTCTGGTAGACATGTATGCATAATGTGGAAGCATATACAAGGCGTGTCAACTATTTGACAGGATGCCTCAAAGAGATGATGTCAAATGGAATGCAATGATCTCAATATTTGTAGGAAATGGATGTGTGAAGAGGCTTTAGAAAGTTTCAAATAAATGCAATTGGCAGGTATAAAGCCATTTGTTTGCCAATGTCCTCCCTTTTTGTGCCAAAATGGGAGCTTTGGAATTGGGTATGGACATACATCGAAGCATAATGGTAGAGAGATTTTTGTCACATATTATAATTGGAAATGCTATGGTAGACATACATGCAAAATGTGGAATCATAGACAATGCAACTGAATTGTTTGACAAAATGCCTCAGAGATGCCATGCCAAGGAATGAAATGAAATGACTACATAATGTGCACAAAATCAAAAATATTATGGATGTATATGCTCTGGTAGACATGTATGCAAAATGTGGAAGCACATACAAGGTATGTCAACTATTTGACAGGATGCCTCAAAGAGATGATGTCTGATGGAATGCAATGATCACAATATTTGTAGGAAATGGATGTGTGAAGAGGCTTTAGAAAGTTTCAAATAAATGCAATTGGCAGGCATAAAACCATTTTTTTTGCTAGTGTCTTCCCTTTCTGTGCCAAAATGGGAGCTTTGGAATTGGGTATGGACATACATCGAAGCATAATGGTAGAGAGATTTTTGTCACATATTATAATTGTAAATGCTATGGTGGACATACATGCAAAATGTGGAATCACAGACAACGCAACTTAATTGTTTGACAAAATGCCTCAGAGATGTCATGCCAAGGAATGAAATGAAATGACTGCAGAATGTGCACAAAATGGATTTTGCAAAGATGTCAAAATCTTTGAATTAATGAACCATTCTTATTGCATTACATATATTGTTGATCAATAGGTGTCTATAGTTGACATTCATGCATGTGTTGGCTATCTTAAGGAAACCCTAAAACTTATCATTAAGATGGCAGTTAGACATGTGGTGGCTACGTGGACATGTTTTCTTGGTGCATGTAGAACATATATGAATACGGGTTGAGAATTTCCAACACTACATTTTCAGTTGGCTTCCAAAAATGTTGCAATCTTGCAACTTATGTTTTGCTCTAAAAACACCCATGCAGAAGTGGTCAGTTGTGTGAGATTCAAACATCTATTTGCTCTATCTCGAACTCTTTAATGGTTAGGGCTAAAGCTTTTAACCTACCATCATATACATATGGAGTGCCTTGGAGCCATGTTGTTATGTCAGCCACGTTAAGATCTGACAACAGAATGCAAACCTATCCAAAAGCCATGATGTTAGCCATGTTAAGCCCTGACAACAAGATGCACACCTATGTAAAAACGAAGATCCTTATAGCCACTTACAGGTGTTAAGTGGACCATTCTCACTTTTCAGTTTTAATAAAAGTGATAATAAATAATAGGTCATTAATGGGAAGTAAAATATTAATATTCCATTCTTATAAATATTCCACTCTTATTAATATCGATATTTTATAGACAAATTTTTGCCCTCTAGTATTAATATTATAATAAGATATTAATATTTGTTGATGTTTATAGCTTCGATTAGATAAAATGATCATAATGTTATGAGAAAATAGATAAATAATATATTAATATATATATGATAATAATGGTCATACTTATTTAATATTATCTCCTTATAATATTGAATTAAATAAACATCATTGAGAATACAATATGATAATATTATTCTACCTTATATATGTATATTAATATATATAATAGTAATGATATTATTATATATATACAATGTATATGGACCGGTTCATGAACATTATCATTGCATTAATCTTCATGAACATTATCA
>MU226923.1:796402-812307 GCA_018584345.1 Thuja plicata | reverse complement strand
TCTATTTATATATATCTATTATTATATCAGTAATAATATATATATATCTTGTGATTAAATATATTACATATATTGAGTTTATATAAGAAAAATTAAAAGACATATAAATCTGATCTAAAATTCAACAATATTTAATAAAGTTGTAATTTATAATAATGAACTTACATCATCCCAAAAGTACATACCACCACCTACCACTCCACTATCACTATCTTCCAAAAATTCCACCAACAACTATCCTCCAAATTAAATACCTCACCTGCTTTTCTTTTATCTACCACTCATCACTTTTGACCAAACCTACCACTCACACCTTACCGACAATCCAAATCTACCACTCACATCTACGAGATATCCATCTACCCCTTGGCCTCCAAATACTATACATAAAGCCTTGTGAGCTCATTTTAGGCATCAAGTCTTGAGTGAATCAAGTGTCTAGTATTGAGTCAACAGTTTGTGTGATCTTTATTATAGTCTAGTCTGAGTCATTGTTGAGCTTTGCCATTCTAGAAGCTTTAAAAGAAACTCAAACGTATGCTCTTAGCTTGAATCGTTAGCGATCTCACTAATCAGAAATCGGGTTGTGAAATCTGTTCAAGTCCATATCAACTTTAACAGATATTTTATTAGGAATGTTGTAGGAGGTCTTTTGTACCTTCTGTTAAAAGGAGTTGAGGGAATTCTATGTCTTTCGTGCATTTTGGTTGAGGGAAAACTAGGCTTTTCGTACCCAGAAGTTGAGGGAAGTTTATGTATTTCGTGGTTGCTTGCACATGAAGTTACAAGAAGAAATTGTTGTAATCATCCATGTTCATCAATGAAAATATGACTCTATTGTCTTCTTATGTTGTGTTTCTATTGTGTTTATGACTCCAAGTCCTTTAATTAAGCTTTTTTGAGGTTACCAATATATAGGAGATAAGACATGACACTTAGCAATGCTGATTGTTGACCCTGTATCTATAAGAGCAAAAAACATTTGACTAAAGCCCTCTAATTTTGCATTAATTGTCAGTTTTTTTGGGACTGAAGATAGAAAATATAATGCAGGGTTTAGATTGGTCTCTTTATGGTATATACCGTTGATTGCCTAATACAGGATTTGAAGTAAATTGATGGCATGATGCAAGACTCAAAGTGGGTTGACTTGAAGATCCAGTAATATTTTTAGATTTTTTACTAACTTGTGGTATCATAGACCTTTCATCGGGATTAGTTGATGTCGGGGATTCAGGTTTGAGGAGTTTTAGAGCTGTGATCTTTTTTGTCTTCTTGATCATTCTGGAGTTTGTCATTTTGTCAATATTCTCATCCATCTTTCTTGGAAATTGTTGCACACATTGTGTTTTGCCATTGTAATCCGATTATCCATGGAGTCTCTAATTAGTAATTATTATAACTTGGCCAGATGTTTCTTATTCAAATAGAGTCTGCAATAATCCTAGGTCATAATCAACTTTAATCAAATTTCTCAGATCTTTAAGATATACCGATGTAGTATTCTGTCCAATGGAATTATTTCAGAGTCTCTTGACATCTTGATTACTACAATTATAGTTGGCTTGTATGATGAGAAATTCTGACATTTTATTCCTTTACATTTGGATTTAGCCCTTTCCTTGTCTTTATTTATAACTTTTCTGAGCCGAATCAATTGGTTGTTTGTATCTAAAGTTTCTTTAATGTTTCAATACTTGATACTTTCTCTGTCTCTAGCTAAGGTCTTCGTTTCAGCAAATAACATAATATTCTTTTTGATCTTCTTGTTTTTTGGTTTGCCATCACTCTTAGAAAAGATTTTCTTGTTAGCAAGATCTCTCCTTTCCCTTTTTCCTCTCTGCTAGAGGTATTGGAGAAGAGAATAGGCTTTTACTTATAAATGAAGATTTTTTTAAGAATTCTCTTCATGATTTGCTAGAATCTTCACAATAATTTCTAGCTTTATGCTCTGTAGATTCCTTTCCAATGTGACAATTGTGATTCTTATCAACAAAATCTTCTTTGATCTTTTCAAAGCAATTCTCAAAGTAAACATAATCAAGATCATAAATAGCTTCAGAAAGAGTTTGAACATACTTAAAAAAGACATCTTTTTTATCATTATTATTTTCATAATCCTTTTGGACCTTTGGTTATGACTTATTTCATCATTTTCATATTTCTCTTTTTAAAGCATTAATTCACGTTCTTGTTGCCCTTGAATCATTTATTCTTTATTCTGTTGAAAAGATGCACGTACCTCTATTAAAGAAAGATGTGTTTCTTTGAACTTAATTCCGGGAAAAACTAGTTTTCCCATATTTTTGAAGTCACCCATAGACTGATCCACTATCTTTTCTTGGTCTACAATCATTTTATTTGATTCTGAACTCGTTCTATCAGAAATTTCATCATCTTTGTCTTTAACCATATTTCCATAGGAAAACATTTGAGCTTATCATATTTGACATCATTCTGTTGAGGAATAATTTGCTCATGAAAATCTTTTTTATCATTCTTAACATATTCTTTTCCGCCACCAATGTATTCAGGAAGATTTTGGTCATGATTTACATATTTAGCGCCATTCTTGTTATCTGGAAGCATTTCTTCTTTTCTAGCATTATCTATTCTCATATCATTTAAAGGGATTTGTCCTTTTTCACCTATCTTTTCATGTTGAAGAGATTTGTATTCACCATCAATGTGTTAAAGACTTTTGCCAGAAATTTTAGCATCATTGAGCTCAAAAGATAAAATTTTACTGCAAAAAGATGTGAGGAGTGTTGTCTGCTCTGTTTTCTGTACATGCATTGGTTCAAGGATTTTTTTTGTTCTTCCTATCTCATGCAACCAATCTCTTTCTATTACAGTATTTTAGAGTTCTTTGGTTGGCTTATCTTGAGATTTATCATTAGACAAGCTTCTTTGTACAATTTGTATTTTTGGAGAAATAACTAGTACTTTTTGGTGACGCTTTTTTTGAGTAACTTGACTCTTTTTTTCTATTTTCTTCTAATTTGAACTGAACCTTTTCCAGTGTCTCTAGTTTCTTTGAACTGAAAAAAAAATCAAGTCTAATTTTGTCTAGACTTTGTAAGATCTCCTTTACTATAGCTTCAATTTCTGGTAGTTTTTCTTGAATTTTTGCTGTACTAATCTCCTAAGTCTTTGAAATCTCTTCAAACATCATCATCTAGTCCTTTTTTCAAATCTAGTATCTTTCTGCGCACAAGCTTTGCTTTCATTCTTCAGATATGACAAACTAATCTTGGAATCTTAAAATATCTATTATCACCAAGAAATTAATTCCTTATCAATAACAATGTTATGTACTAACATGGATTTTGAACTAAGAGCATTCATGTTTTTGTATGTTGCCATTCTGAGAAAACATTACAAAGAAAAGTTTTAGATCCTACTTCAAATTTTGACTCCAAGTTCGCTACTACTATTTCCCATCTTACGGCTTCCCTTAACAACACCTTCCTGGCTTACACATTTGGTTTTACTTTTGCGGGGTCCAGAGGAACTGAAGCTAACCCTCAATCTTTCAGACTTAACACTCTCCCAGCAAATTTGGACAAAATAACACACAACACATGATATAAAAACTCCAGGCTCTGATACCAATTTACAATGAAGCACAAAAGACGAGTTCTTTTATAAGGATTTTAAAGTGTTTTGCAAGCATGCTAGGATTGTTAGACAAAGGATAATACCCCACACTACAGCAAAATAAAGTAGTTGAAATGTTAAATAGAACCTTGTTGGATTCAGCCAGAAGCCTATTAAATGATGTTGATCCAGGATAGAAGTTTTAGACTGAGGTTGTTCATAGTTCATACTACTTATTACTTTAAAAACAAGTTACCTACTTTTGCATTTGAAGATAATACATCATATGAGATATAAATAGGTGAGAAGCCTCTTGTTTCACATTTGAAAGTATTTGGCAGAGCATTTATTCATGTGCCTAAGGAAAAACATGATTAGTTGGAGTTTAAGGCAAAAAAGTGTATTTTCATTGTGTATGGTGTAAATGTGAATACTTCAAGTTCTCTATCCAAGGGCTGTCAAATTAATGGAACTTAAAGTTTTATCTAGGAACAACCAAAGTTAAAGGAGAGCCAAGAGAGCCAAGATAAGCACTTTGAACACAAAATAGAATAATATACAAATAAGTGGACGTGATAATATGGATGGAGAGGATGTATGCACATTTAACATGAATTCTAAAGAACAAAATTTAGATATGAAAAGATCTCCAACTACGACTATGAGATGATCTACAAGGCAATAAAAATTACCTCACAAGTATAGTACACTAGGTTTCCATTGTTCTTTTTCTTCAACTTGTACTAACAAAGAACCAAATTTGTAGGAGAAGCTCTTTATTCTTAAAAAAGGAAGACCTAGAGAAATAAAGTGGAGATGTTAGCATTGCGTCAATGTCAAATTTAGGACTTGATTAATATATATGATGGGCGGAAGCTCATGGGCTACAAGTGAGTGTTTAATAAGAAGTTTTGAGCAGATGGAAAAACAAGATAGTTGGAAAAGGAGTATTCCCAAGTTGAAGAGATAAACTCCAGTCGGATCTTTTGTCCTATAGCTTAGTTGAAATCCATTCGAATATTGTTGTCTATTGTTGCAGCATGTGATTTTGAGATAGAATAGTTGAATGTCAAGACTACATTCTTGCATGGAGATTTATAGGAGGAAATTTATATGAATCAACCAATGAAGAAAATGAAACTTGTTATTGGTTGGATTCTAAAAATTCATGTACTTGTGAGAAGAGAGAATATTAAGAGATAAAATGATAGCTAAGGTACAGCAGCAGTTGAATGAAATAAGAGCAGAATTTAAGAGGGCAATAGCAGAGTGATGTAGAGGAAAATAATGAAGTTGTAGCAACATGTCATATTTAAGGCATGGGAAAAGTAGTGAAAGAAGATGCAAAAGCAAATCAATGAGACGAAGATGAAGATTTTGTGGAAAGGCCCGCAAAGAAGTTGCAGATGTTGAAATTGTGGAAGAGGCTCATAAACAAGATGATGTTGCGGCAGCAAGAACATGTCTTGTTGAAGGCACGAAGCAATTAGAGGAAGAGGATGAGAAAGGAAATTAGATAAAAAGAAGAGTTCGCAAATTTTTATGTTGATTGTGTGCATATGATGTCCCCTTCCTAATTTGCCCTAGAATTTGCCCTAGAATCACAATTGCAACAAATTAGGGTTAGTGTTACATCTTTGTCAAGTAAATATTCCTTTAAATATTGTGATATTGGATTTGAATCCTGCAATCATAACATAAACAACATATACAAATATATATCTATTCCATGATTAGGGTTAGATAATATCACATCATATTAATATACTATTAATAACATTATGCAAGCATATTAAAGATTGGAAGAAGAAACATGATAGCTCCGCCCAAAGCCATTTCTACACTAAGCCCAAGAGTGGATGTCTGCCAAAGCCCTCCTCTTTGCTTGCTTAGTGGTTTGCTTGTATCTACTTTCCCTCCACCTTGCGGAGTTTGGGCAGTGGTTGAAGGGGTTTTCTTGGTCCTGTGTAATCGCCCTCTTGGCCTCCTTACAGGATGTTTGGTGCACTCTTGGCCTCCTTACATGACCCTCTTTACCCTCCTCTTACACCTCATACCCTTCCTACGAGATGGGTTGCAGGCAGTCAAGCACATTCTATATTCTACTATGAGCATTCATTTAAACATCTATTATTCATATGCACATGGATATAATTATACCACAATTACTTGTAAGAAGGAAAGATGCTGAAGATGGCCGATCTGATATAATATCAGCCTGCCGATCTGAAGATAATTTCTTGGATGTAAATGCTGATCAATCTCTATGAATCTTTCTTAGTCCTTTTGTGTGCTCTTCATGCTGATTGCTTAGATAATCCTTGATGATTATATTTTCTGATGCAATGGACTACTGAATGTATTTGCTTGCTGATATGTTATAGATTTGGTTAAAGAAATTATTGACTTCACAATGTTTCACCCTTCTATTATATCTCTCTCTTCCATTGGAGGGAGGTATCCATTAGAAAAGAGAAAGCTATTCGAGAAGACATAACTCTTGGCTAATTTCTCTCATAAGCACTGCCTTCATGACTTCTGCCTTTAGCGTAATCACTATCTTTAAAAAATTAAACGTAGTCACTGCCCTTAAATATAATCGATGTTCCATAGACAATCACCATTATCCCTCGAGTAATAATCGCTGCTCCTTGAATATATTGATCACTACTTTTGACATGTGCTCGCTGCCTTTAATATGTATATCGAATTGCTTGTATGTTTTCTTCTCTTCCTGGTTTGATCTTATATTCCTTCACTTCTTTATCAAAATTCCTTCTTCCTTCCACTTAATCCCCTCTTTTTCCACTGCAATCCTCATTATATATATCCTCTTATTCCTTGAGTGGAGGCAACCTTTGGGGCAGACGTGCCTCTTGACTAACCATTTGTCTCTTCTTCATGATCGCGCCTTTTATGTTTTGTTAACAACTTTTGATTATCTCATGATGCCGCTTTTTTTAATAACTTGATCACTATTTATAATAAATTTGATTGCTGGCTAATCATCAAAATCGCCTCCTTAAAGATATTCACTCTTCAGCGCTGTCCTTTACTTGCGAATCCTTTTTGTTCCTCTAAGGAGTCTCTTTTGAGGTGGGGGCATGACAATGCAGGTATGTTGATGAAAGAGAAGCAGAGAAATGTAGAAGAAGTGAAAGCAAAGGTAATGGTTGATATTTTTCATTTTATTGATGAAGATACTAAGTTGTATGTAAATGTTGTAAGGGATGGAGAAGTTGCATTTTGGTGGAGGAGGTCGGATAATGGTGGGATGAATCCCACAAGAGAGAGGAAGAGAGGAAGGAGCGGTTGTAGGAGAGAATTGGAATTTGATGGATCAATTTCCATTAAAAGAACAAAGAGTGAAAAACAGACTTCATGGAGGAGAGTGAAATTAGTCCAATCTAAGCGCACGAAGCAGAGGAAGAAGAAGATTTCAGAGGTTCCTATTGCAGTAATGGAGTTCGTTGTAGGTTGTTTGCAACTTGGAAGACAGGTACTTTCACCCAACTTCACAAAAATTTCTTACCCCGGGTGTCTGATGCAAGAGCATTTTAGGGTATAGAGGCAATCCTCACAAACTTTTCTTACCCCGGGTGTCTGATGCAAGAGCATTTTAGGGTGTAGAGACAATACTGCATCGCCCAAAAATATTTCTAATGCATTTGATAATTTTTTTGTTTTTCAAGTCCGATAATAACTTTTCTAGTTACCATGAGGGTTGATAAATCAATTTCCTATCAGTTTCCAGAAGCTCATTTACAATTACCACGTGGGAAATATCATTCAAATTTAATGTTTTATTTCCAAAAATATGGTGTGGAACATTGGAAATTAGTGGAGCATCAATTTTGAATTTGGTAATCTTATTTGGCATCTTTTGCAAGAGTTATGAAATAGGAACTGATTGTGTAAGTTGTGCATACACCAATGGTTGGCAGTTACATATTCCACTCATGCATGCATGCATGCATGTAGGTGGCTAGGGGAATATTTTTTATGCATTTTAACCTTTTTGGAATTTGAAAATGGTGGAGCATCTGGAAATAAAATGGAAGACCAACCCGAGACCACACAGGCAACAAATTGGTAACTATAAAAAATTTAATTAATATTTTAAAATCTACACCTTTGAGTGTTGGATTTTGAGAGAATATTCTAGAGCATCCAAATTGGATGTCCAAATGGGAGTTACATCTCATTTCACATGTTAGGAGTCATGTTCACTAAATTAATGGAATGGGAGCTCATTTGGGAAAGAGAAGATGAATTCAAGTGTACAAAAAATGCATTCAAGGAAGGAGGGTGTGAAAGAAGCTGCACATGAGGATATGAAGTTTTGTTTTGCAGGTTTGAAGATGCGTGGTGAAGAAAATCAGATTCTACAGAGAGAGGGTCTCCAAAATTGAAGAATTATGGCTGGAGATTGTGTGTTGTTGCATAGTCATGTAACTGTTGTCCCAATCCACTTGTATGTCTGTATGAGTGTTTCAGTTTGTTGGTTTTAATGTTGTAATGCATACCATGATGTTGTAATCAGAGGTCTTGATGATCCATATAGTTATGGTTTTTTATTTGAAATTGTATGTTTGAAGAATAATAGGGAAGTTGCTGATTGTTTAAATGTTTTGCTTCAAGAAGTTTGCTGATTTTATAGTTGTGTGTGAATGAGGGGGAGTTACCCTTGATGGGAGCTTTAATTTGATTTTTGATTGAATGTGAGGGGAGTACCCTTGCATCAATTAGCATCAGACCATATGTGTGGGTTTGAGGGAAAGCAAATTTCATCAAACTTACAATCAAAATAAAATTACATCTATGCCTTAGGATATAGACGGAATGGTTGAGCCATTGAAAAACACAAACAACGGTCACAAGTTTGGAACCCACTTTACAAGTTGTGTCAAGCATGGAGCAGCTCAAGTCAAGGCTGAAGAGTTATAGTGCTCAACCACTTCTAGCTAGCCCCTGAAGTAAGTGCATTGTCTGGTCACTACACTGCTAATTCTACAGGCTCCTCATTTCATAATTATATCAAAAAAATTACAAAATATCCCAATATTGGCAATTACATAATGAAGTTTGTCCTCAAAATTCTCAAGTCTTTTATAACATTTTCCATCGTAATAAAGTATATGATTTTGACTTTAACATTATGAGAGGATATCACATGTAATGTCCCCATTTTTCGTGAGCATCATAGTTCGCGGGATTAGGCTATTATTTAACCCTCGTAGACTAATCAAATGGATAGAGGGTCTTTGTTGGCAGTGTCAGAGGCTATTTTCCCATTCCAGAGGTCAGGGATGTTCAGGTTTGCTCTTCGTTTGGGTCAATTTGGTACACTTACTATTTATAGTAAGTCATTTATCCAACATTTCTACATTTGGTAGGGCACCTGGACCGGCCTCAATTGCAATGATGACCCTTGGCATCTTTGTGGATCAGGTATTCAGGGATTTACTAATTATATCAGGTCAGGGGTTGATAGAGATGGACCCTTACTATTTTTAGTAAGGCAATTGGATGCACAGTGGATACAATGGTTAACTCTCAGGTTCAGTCAGAATTGAGAAATAATGATTAATGGAGTTGTAACATTAAAATTATTATTAAAGTTATACTTTAATGATGATTAATTATTAAGTGCATATCATTGATAAATTAAGTGGACTTTATTTAAAAGGGAGATTTAAATGTTTAAAAAGTATACATTATAATAAGTGATAGTGTTATTTAAAAGGGAGATATAAGTGTTTAATAAAGTATACTTTATATTTTAATGTGTGCATCAAATGGAGGGGAATATAATTAAATGTTATATTTCAAATGCAACAAAAGCAAATACACTTGCAAGTTATGAGAAGTGTATTCATGAAGCCTCATGATCGATTTATTACTTGAGAATTATAAAAGCCAAAGGCAAAAGGAAATGGATTCATTCTTGTGCATTTGATAATTGTGTTTGGTGTGGAGAAAAGATTGAAACAAGGGTTTCAGTTTTATCAGCCTGTGGAATTGTAAATTCTTCAAGGATTTTAGCACTTTGAATTGGTTGCAAGATACCGGTGAATTGTGCAAAAGCTTTGGCTTCATTTTAAAGGGCCAAAGCTTTGGCTTATCAGCCTGTGGAATTGTAAATTCTTCAAGGATTTTAGCACTTTGAATTGGTTGCAAGATACCGGTGAATTGTGCAAAAGCTTTGGCTTCATTTTAAAGGGCCAAGATTGATTTAATTGTGTGCAGAGGTTCATTATTACCAGCCTTATTGAATTCCAGAATTATTGCTAAGGATAGAGGGCATTCAGTTGTTACGGATAGCTACCATATTATGGCCCTGCATTGGGAGTTTTGATAGCCGCGGGTGACAATGGAGAAATGGCAGTCATCTAGAGGCTGTGTTATAGATTCAAGGGGCAGCGTTTGACAATCCTTAGGGCACATTTTGCTGTTTGGTGACTCCAAACATTGTTTGGTAGCTATGGCGTCATCTTATGATCATAATCAGGCTGCAAAACATTATTGGATACCTATAACTTCTTGTGATCAGCTACAGGTTTCCTTTATCAGATTTTTATTAAATTCTTATGCATCGCAATTGTCATTGTAAATCGTTGAATTGGATATGAAGGAATGAGTTGCACAACAAATGTTTGATGAAATGTCATGTCTATACTGCTCATAAACAGCTTACTAGTTTTCATGACAAGTGTATGATGTAATGTCAATCAGTTATAAGTGTTGAGTTTGCATGCCAAGTGTTTGATGATTTGTCAAGTAGCTGTAGTTATATTTCCAGTCACTTGTATGCATGTAGAAAGTCCAAAAATCAGTCGGCATAACGTTCCTATGACACTGTTGCTCAATCTTTTATGGTTAGAGGTATTCAAAACATCAATTGCAGCGTACAAGACCAAAACAATAAAACTGAAACAAAGAACAGCAGCTAAAGACTTTGCAGGACAAGCATTTGATGATATTCCTTGAGCCCATAGTCAAGCAAATTGAGGTAGACACGCAAAGAATATTACAGAGGTGGAGTTAGAACCTGTTGGGGTTCTTACATCACAAGCCTATGATCTAGGGAGGCTCAAATGTGTGGGGTTTAGCAGGATAAATTTTAAGGCAGAAAAATTTTTAAGGGCTATTTTGTTGCGAATTGACTATTTCAAACCAAAAAAATTAGATTTTTCAACAAGAAAAAATTCAGGGAAAAAGCCCAAGTTTTTGTAGAATATTAAAAAAAACATTAAAACTATTAGATTTCTTTGTAGCTTATAACCATCAAATTCATGTTTTCTTCAGATATAACCTATAAAACTTATATTTTTCATAATGGAAAGATTTGCCTAACCAGTCAATACTTGTAAAAGAGATTTTTTTTATTCTTGCTATCTGGAGAGACCCTGCAAGTGAGATCGTGCTAATCCAAGTGTTAAGTTTTCAAACCAGAATAGCATAAATAAATAAAAGGTAAAGCAAGAAACACAAGGACACCAGAGATACCCTAGGAAAACCCTCCTACGCGAGGGAAAAACCCAGCCACGCCACAAAACGTTCTCCTTAATTTATGATATAAGTCTGAATACAATGCTTACAAATTCTGAGACTTGATAATCAGAATAATAATTCAGAAAGCTATGCAAACTCAGCTACTCACTGCTCTACAAAGCAAGAGAGTCATATGCAGGAACCATTATAAATAGAAAAATGAACTCGGTAGCCAGCAAATACACTCCATACGCAGAGACATGTATTGGAATGTGAAACGATCATCATCTTACAAATGTCTGCCTCTTCATATTTTCAAGCAGGAGCCACTAGCAATTTCCATTGAGAGACAAGTCATCTAGACGCAAGAGTTTTCTTGAGAAAACAATAAGGCACGTCATCCAAATACGGTGACTCTTCAGACTTCACACTTAATGCATCATCCTCCACGTAGGATAAATTCAAATCATTATAAAATTATATTCTCCAGACCCGAGAATCATCAAAACAAATAAATGAACCAACTACTAAAACATTAACACAGGTATGAATGATATCTCTCAAAGCTACCAGAACATTAACACCAAGTAATGTGGTGAATTCTTCATATCACCTTCAAACACATTTTGTATTTGGTGGCTGAGATACATCTACCGAAAAACAAAATTCCATGACCTGAAGCTATGGGTGACTTGACAAAGGACAACTATGTAACTGTATTTGTATGATTTTGAAATTTACATAGACTACCAACTCCTGATACTAAGGGATGGATATTTGAACAAAATATCAGATGGACTTACAGGCATGCTAAAATGAAAAAGATGTTATAGAAGTAACAGCACACCAGTTTATTGTGTTCCTGAGCATCGTTTAGCACTTTCTCAAATTCCCTATGGCTTTGCACTTCCCGCACGCAATGAATTGGACAGCTAATTTCTGCCTCTGCTTCAATCGCTTCTGCTTCCTGCCATTCCTCTCAGAAGAAAAACTTTTAGACAGAAGATAAGCACTTGATGAGAATTAATGATCAAATCAGTACGAATTTCTGAATGACTATCTTAACATCCAAAAAAAAAAACATTCAATTACATAAAAAATTAAAAATACTAGTGTCAAAATATACTTTTCATGGGAACCTAGGTTCATAATTTTTTCCAAACTAAAATTTTGAAATTAAAAAAAAACACAGTAAAACATAAAATACCATTTAACATGTTTTTGTAGGTTGTTTTTCAGCTAGATTGAAAAGATGGCTCACGTTGTTTTAAATGTGAGTCGTGTTCAAATATATCTGTAGTCCAAGCATACCCTAAACTAGAATGTAGTTGCTAGTATATTCAAGAATGATCATCATTTAAAGCTTGGTAAGGAATAAAATCAAATTATTTATCTAAGAGAGATCGAACAAGGAGAAGGAGGTGTCATTTAGCAAACATTTATTGTCTGATTCTTACTCCTGCGGAATATGGAATCACGGTTCAATTAACTTGAGGACAAAACCCAAAATTCCTTAAAATAATTTGACGCAGAGATTGCCATTGTGCAATTTTGATTATTAATAGTTGAATTAAAATATCCTTTCAACTTGCTGCAGGTTGTGGCATTCTAAGGGTGGAACTGAATATCAGGTAGTTTTGGAGGCCTTTCAGAAGCATTTCATTTAAAAGTAGATCACTACAGATTTAGAAATAAATTAGCAGCTGGTGCAGTAGATAAATTCATTATTTTCTGAGCAAAGTTCTGAACTTTATATTTGATTAAAGAATCAAATATATAAACTGTAATTTCTAGATTGATTTCATCAAAAGTAATAAGTACATCTCATATTTATGTTTAATTATACATATTACAAACTATTATAATTGTGAGCAAGGGTTTGTTATATTTTTAAAACAGATTTTAATGGGATAATACTACTAAAACAACCTGATAATATTGTATAAAGCATGGACTAATTGCAAACCAAACCGTCAGATGAAATTTATTTTTTGCAATTTATCAAGTGAAATCTTTTAACACTTATATTGTTAAAAAATATTGACTGACTAAGACTCCAAACTATGACCTGCTAATTTTTCAAATCTTGTTCTCAATTTATCCGGAGATTATGATTTCTTAGCATTATGAATTGAGGATGCTTGATATATTAACAAAATGATATAATTAGAAAACATGGATTTTAAAACTCAAATCCATGGATTTTTTAATATTATTGACAATTTGTCTGAAGTAGTCTCTTCTCAATATTAGGGATTGTTTGAAAACTTTAACAAAAAAATATTGTTAAAAAGTATGGATTAACTAGAACTCCAACCTAGACCAGGTGATTTTCAAATCTTGTTCAGAAGGTCATCTAAACTTAACAGTACAAATCGCTGAAGCCTGAAATCTTTAACCAAATTAATTGTTTATAAATATGCAGACTATATTAGACTCTTGAACTCCCTAATTTTCAAATCTTGTTGGCAATATATTATGAAAGTGGTGTTTTTCCTAACATAACGAATTGCTAAGCTTGAAATTTTTTACCAAATAGTACTGGTTGGGAGCACGGAATTTTAAAGAAAATCTGATTTCCGGATATATTACGACTAAGGTTTGAAAACAACAAACTAGTTTTAAACAGAGGGAAAAACAAGCAAATTTAGTGAAATTACCAGTTGCCTGCGAGGCTGTTGATTGAAGAAGACTCTCCTATCTATGTCTATTCCCGCTCGGATTGGTCGCCTTTTAATGGTGGAGAGCTGACGTGTCGACCTAGGTTTCTCCAGCGCAGAAACACGTTTCCATGTGTACGATGGGAGTGAGTGACAGCTCAGCACGCACAAACTCATACTGTTACACTTTTGATGGAGTCCTCTTCCCTTTCTTTTTTTTGAGTTGGTACAAATGAGGTTTGGGAATATATATATATATATATATATGGAGATGTGAACTCAGCCATGATATAAAAAAAAAGCATGGTGGTTTTCTCTAACAAGAAAATTTAATTAGCATGAGTTTTACTTTGAAGGTAGTATTTATGAAGAAGTGGCATATAAGTACTTGGGAATTGACTTCAACAATTTTTTAAGTTGTGAAGGTTGTAGAAAGAAGCGAACTTTGGGAGCTTGGAAAGCATTTTATGCTTTTCAAAATAGATGTAAAGAGGTTGAGTTATGGGATTGGAAAACTACCCAAACTCTTTTTGGGTTTTTTGTGTTTTCAGTTGTACTCTATGATTGCGAATTCAAAAAGGCTTGATTACAAACAAGTTCAAAATAGAAAGTTCAGTCCTTTATGATATCATGTTGAGTGAGGTTGGAGATGCCGCTATTGAAGCAATTGCTATGGTGAGACTCAATATATTTAAAATGAATTGAGCAAATGGAAGAGGGCAGATGGCCCAAGGTTGCCTTAATGACATATTGTGCAAAAGAAAGAAGACTTGGATGCAGCAAAACAACAAATGGTTTAGTAAATAGTATACTTACTTTAATACGTGCCCCACAAATAGTAAAGAGAAAGGCTTTTGTTATGGATAAGTTCCACAAGCATTCTTGGGGCATAGAGCTAAGGAGAAAGAAAAAGTATTATATTGAAGAGTTCAACCTCACTCATAATCATCATCAAAAAGCATTCATAGGGATCAATATCTCTTGGAGAGCGAAAATTCTTATTGCTCAATTAAGAGCTCTCATCAACTTCGTTATGAAACCAAGCATTGGAAAAGACAAAAAAGAATCATGGGAAGAAAGGTTGTGTAATTTTTACACTTCCAGAAAAGTGGAAACAAGAAAACATTTCATTTTAGAAGGTGATGCCTTCAAGGACAGTAGGGACAGTTTTGTAAATATCTTGACAACTAACTCGTGGGTTGGTTTATTCAACGAGGGTACAGTTGAGTAGTTGGGGGCACTCATTGTCAACTTGCATAAGAAAAGGGTTGAAATACAAAAAATCAGTTTGTGAGGATGAGGCGATTTGTCCCATAGGTTATCTTTAGCCTCATAGACGTTAAAATAAGTTCTTATTCTATAATATGGACTTCACCTTTTCAAAATTTAAAAACTTTGACATTTGTAAAATATGCATCAATTATGTAGCTTGTGTTTCAAATATCAGATCTATTGATAAAATTGAATGGCTCACAGAAGATTTGCCAAGGACCAAAATCTTGTTGAATGAAAACCTTAATTTTCTAAGAGAATAAAGGAAGGATCCTTCCCTTGGCAAAATTGATTGAATGGATGCCTCTTAGTCCTCAAATTAAGTAAAAAAAAAGGTCAATTATTTGTGCATCCTGTACGCCTCTCTCTCCGGTTTCCCACAGCTTTCCAAGGGCGGGGGTTAGTAGCCAAGGTTCACAAGTGAATGCAAATCAAGTACGCAATGACTACTAAACGAATAACAGATACGTGAGCAATAAATGTACAAACAACAAAAAGGAAGACAAACGAATGCAAACCCTTCGATGCTTGAAGCTTCTATTGTTTCTCTCTACTCCTTCCGAAACGCTGTTCTTGATGCTCAGTATTGGCTGGGCAGCGTCTATGACTTGAGAAGCGTCGAGAATTTGATAATTGCAAAGTGTGTGTGTGATCGCAAGATAGCTTGAATGTTGACAGAGTAATGGCGCTTTAAGCTTGAAATCCTGGATCCTTCAAATGGTTATGAAGGGTTTATTATATAGGAATTGGTAATGAAATGAGTGGTTGAGATCAATCCCAGAGATGGGGAGATGAACGGTTGTGATTAAAAGGAACAGGAGAGATCCACAGTAAACTCCACCTCTTTATTTGGTTAAGAGGAGATAGAGTTTGGTTAAC
>MU226923.1:758194-796214 GCA_018584345.1 Thuja plicata | reverse complement strand
TAATTAATCAATTAAAGCTTAATTAATTAAATAAAGTTAATTATTTAATTAATTTTGGGGATTGGATTAGATGATTTGAGAAATGAATTTAGAAGAAAATAGATGATTAATTAATGATTAAGAAATCCATTAATTAATAGATGAAAATTAGGGTTTTTAATGTAAAGTCGCAAGCCTGTCCATTTTAGGGTGTCTACACATCCAAAACATCTAATACCATGGGGTGCAAAAATATTTAGGATGTTTTCCTCCAACAACAATAATTAATTATTTGTTACTATTTGTTGTTGATTTTGCATTTTAGTTCATCTTAGCTAATTTGTTCTAACATTAGCCACTTTGATTAATTAATTAATTGCACGATATTATTGCATTTCATTGACTAGTTGTCATTAATTAATTAAAAATAATAATTAATAAATCTCATTTTTATCAACTAAATATCGCCTAATAATTTATTTATTAATGAATTAATCAATCAATCAATCGATTTTTAAACAACACATGAACACATAAATAATTATCCTCTCACAAGTTTTATAAATTGTTTCATTCACACATAAATGGTTAATTATATTATCAGCATGTAATTTTCAAAAGCCAATCTCTTCCATTTATGCAAATTATTAATTACTTGATTTATGCATGCACGTCCTATATAGAGTAAATCAAGTTAAAGGTAGTGTAAATTGATCTCAATCATTCATCTTCTCATCGTAAAAATCTATTGATATGTCTTGTCTTCCTCAATCCATCATATGGAGAAATTATGCACAAACTTCTAAGGATTGTCACTCAATCATAATATGTACAAATCCACTTCAACGCTTTATTTTATTAGTTTTAATTTTCAACTTTGTTCTACTTCATTACATACATTTTGGCATTCCTAGTGAGACCCTTTGGTCTTTTTCTAAACCCAATTTTGCAAGTTTTATTAGCTTCATTTTGAGAGGTTTTACAAGTTAGGGTTTGGTTAATTTTTTACAAGTCACCTACATTTTGGAGCAGTTTGACACAAAATAAACCTTGGCGTTAGGTCCAAAAGGCTTGAGAATCTATAAATTGATATAAAGTTTGTCTAATTTGGACAAAGTTACAACACAAGGCAAAAAAATTTTGCTTGTAGAGGTTAAACGATCTCTACACTAGATTACAATGTGATTTAGTTATTCTAGTTTTTTTTATTTCTATTTTTTATTCTTTTTAAAATATTAAAACTAAAAAATGAAAAAGCATATGCCACAATGGGGTACGTAGTACCCAATACCCTACTAACCTTATGATGATATGGTTGAGGCCCATGTCCTGTTGGCGAGAAGAGTTAGGACCTTGCTAACATTAAAAACGTAAAGCCCACTTAACATTGCCCACCTCTTCAACTCTCTCTCCACTCATCCATCCACCTTCACTTATCAATTATTGAGAGTTGCCCTTGCCTCTTGCATCAACACTCACGAGCTACCCATAAGCCTCTACCCAGCCATAACTTGGCCATATTTTATAAATATGATAGAATTTGTGCTTTGTCTTGCTCTAATTATTTTTTTAAATATATTATCTTTTAGAAATCATATTTTTTCTTAGTGTTCATTATGCAATCATAGTTTTTGAGCTTTGTGACCATATAACTTTCACAAAGGCTCAATTTAGGTGATATTTGTAAATTCATTTTTTTTGTTCTCTTCATAGTGAATGGTTTATTGGGACTTTTTCACGCGTTTGTTTTTGGATAGAACCACCACATCAAGAAGATTTGAGTTCACATCTTTCTAAGACTAGTTGTATCAATTGTATTTAGACATGTATTGCTATTTATTGAACCATTTTCTCGCAAGCCTTGTGTGTGAAAGAAAAAAAAACTTCAAACTGCTAAACTATCACACATTTAGCTTTGGGTTCTTAAAATTAACTTGTTTGCTTTGTTTGTTTAGATAAAATGTTGTTTTGGTGCTTGGATTTAAGTGTATTCCTCTCTCATGTATTTTAGGCAATCTTGAGGATCAAAATTTATGTTCTTGACGATTTTATCTAAGTTGGATATGTATGCTCTTCTTTAGTGCATAACAACAATCATGAGAGTCAGAAATATCCTTTTTATTTTTAAGTGGGATTGTATTGGTATTTCATCACCAAGCACATCAACCTAAACCCTCGTGTTCTAATGGGGTATATGATTTTGGGATAGAATACAAAATTGAGACTTTTGTCATTTTGACTAAGCTTGCAAAAAAATTGTCTGCAAAAGTGAAGGCAAAGAATTCTCACGTCAAACTGTGAGACATACCCCTTATTACACGAAATTGGCCCTCATCGTCAAGTGTATCAAGAAATCTCATTATTCAACCATGCTAAAGATTTTGGTCATGCATGATTGTGATGCTTTTGTAAGTCCTTAGCCTCGATAAGTCACTCACCCCATAACCCAAGAAATATATTTATCAATAATAGTAGTCACTTATAAATATAGCCACATTTAGAGGTCAGAGATGGAAGGCTTATACTTGAGATTTAAAGACTACGATAGTTGGTAACATCTTAATGTTATATCAATGGTTTTAGTTGAGAAGAATGATGGATGCTTTCATCTTTATAGTATTATAGAGAGCACTAAACAACATCACTCCTAAATAATTTCAAATGGTATATTTTAGTTTAGTCATCCCAAATAAGGATGTAAGATAAACCATAAATAATATACTCATTTAAGATTAAGTTGTTGAATATGGATCGTGCCTTTATCACGTTGTTATGACCATACCACATTTAAGCATTGATGAACAATCCAATATTCGAAAATTCCTTTATAAGATTGTTCTTGTAGATTTTCACAATATTAATGTTATTGCACTTTACGACCTCATATATATATATATATATATTCTTTTGGATAGCAGAGAGGGGGAGATGGCGGCCGCAAAGGAGGAAGGCAGTTGATCGAAACAATTATGGACATAGGACTAGAATTGGGGGTTTGAATCAGCCCGATCCAACTAGCGACGAAGGAAAACCAATAGACATCAATCTGCCAGAAGATGTAGAACTGGATAAGATGGCGTTTATAGGGAGATTTGTTGGATCGAGATTGTCCAGGGCCCAAATTAGGGATTGGGTGACAAACAAATGGAGCCATGATATTGTTCTAAAATTCATCCTGAAAGGTTTTTTCGTTGTGGTTTTCAATAGTGAAGCAGTCAGGAATGACATTTTGAATCAACAGAATTGGTTTTGTGAATCGATCCCCTTGTATCTTCAACCTTGGCAAGCGAACTTTGATTTGGTTCCCCTAGCAGTTTATAAGGATCCACTTTGGATCAGATTATATAATCTCCCAATAGAATACTGGGGTGATGCGAGTCTGGAATGTATAGGAAGATCGTTGGGTGCATTGTTAGAAATAGATGAAGAGATCATAGAGAATGATTCTTATCTATATGTGAGGATTAAGATTGTGGCGGTCAAGACGATCCCTTCTTTCATTAATCTCAAATTTGGTGGTTGCACATGGAAGCAACAAGTAGAAATAGAGAAACCAGGCATGGGATGCCTGAGATGTGGATTCAAAGATCATAAATCGGAGACTTGTTTGGTGTTTTTTAAACCAGCAAAAAATTGGGTCAAGAAGGGAGGAACTCAAAAAACAGTTCCAATAATCATTTCTACAGAGCAAGGGAGGCAACAGAGTCCTTGTACTCCATATATCGAAAAGGTATCCAATGGTCCTGGTGAGTGCTCGAGATCGAGAGAGAATCAGAATCCCAGGGATACCAATCAAATGAAGGAGTCTCCTAACAAGAAACAAAATTATTCGAACACAGAGATTGAATATGATTGAGATTCAGAGGAGAAATTTATCCTTTCAGACGTGCTGGAAAATGTTGATCCGTGGAACATTAGCCAATCGATTAACGTTATTCTTGGGAAAGCCAAAGGTGGTAGGGGGAGGAGGATAAACAAGCAAAAGAGAGAAGAAAGGGCCAAGGAAAAAGGGATTATTAATGTCTTTGATTTCTTAAGAAAAACCAAGGGGGCAGAGGCCTCCCTTGGTGAGAAATGAAGATCTCAACATGGAATGTCAGGGGTTTATCGGCCCCTGACAAAAAATGCTTGGTTAAACGAGAATTATACAAGTCAGAGAGCGAAATTATTCTTCTTCAAGAGACTAAACTGAATTTAGATAAAGCCCTCGGTTTTCTCCATTCTTGTAACAAATGGGAAGGTTTTTTCCAAGGTGCCAGAGGAGCGGCAGGAGGTCTCGGTTTGTTGTGGAATCCCAAACTCATCAAGATGACAGGATTGGAAAGTTCAGCCAATTGGATGTTTGGCATAGTGAAATGTCTAAAAAATAATGTAGTTTTTCCTATTTTTAATGTCTATGGTCCGATCAAAACAATAGATAAGTTGAAGGTTTGGTCGGAAATCTCTTCTAAGTTAGCAGATATTAACAATGATAGAGCTATTATAGCAGGCGACTTTAATGCTTTATTGGATTTAGAAGAGAAATTGGGGGGCCTGCGAATGTCCAACCAAATCATGGAAGATTTCAGGGAGTTTGTGACAAATAACCAATTGACAGATGTGGTCCCTTTGAATGGTAAATACACATGGACCAATCGAAGGGAGAAATTCATCAGAATCGCGTAAAGACTTGACAGATATTTGGCTGGTCCCTTTTGGGTAGAATCTTCTTTTAACTTGGATACTTGTATCCTTCCTTTATCTTTGTCCGATCATTTCCCAGTGCAGCTTAGTGTACAAGAAGCTTGTATAGGGAGAAGAGGAAGTTTCAGATTTCAAAGCATGTGGTGGAGAGATAAGGATTTTCTCCCTAAGGTGGAAAGGTGGTGGAAGGATAGCAACATTTTTACAGGTACTCCAAGCTTCTATTTTTCTAAGAGGCTTAAATTGGTGAAGGAAAACATTAAAGAATGGAATAAGATCTCCTTCAAGAATATTTTTCCTGAGAAGAGTAGAATAGAAGCGGAATTAGAATCACTCAATCTCCAAGTCATTTCAGCCAGTATGACCAACGATGATTTTATTAAAGAGAAGCTTCTAAAAATTGAATTAGCGAAAATTCTCCTTAGATAAGAAGTGTTTTGGAGAGAGAAATCTAGGGATAATTGGATAAGAGAAGGGGATTCAAACACAAAATTCTTTCATGCCTCGGTTAAATTGAGAAGATCCATTAACTGTATTCACCGAATCCAAGATGAGCAGGGGCTATGGCAGGAAGATAGCGGAGTCATTGAGGAAATAGCGGTTAATCATTTTAGAACCATACTCAGAGAGTATATAGACAGCAGGTCTATAGAACCTCTATCTTTGTTGGACGTCATTCCTAAGGTGGTTTCGACGGCAGACAATTCTGAGATGATGCGTCCTTTCTCCATTCAACAGATCAAAAAGGCTACCTTCAGCAACCATCCTGATAAAGTCCCAGGTCCAGATGGGATATCTTCAGAGTTTTTTCAAAAGTGTTGGAGCTTTATGGGAGAAGAAATTCATAAGGTGGTGGAAGACTTCAGGAGGAAAGGCAGATTCATTAGAGAAATCAAAAATACGGTCATTGTCCTAATCCCCAAAAAGCAGGATTGTGTGTCAATGGCATATTACAGGTCGATTTCACTATGCAATTCGATTTACAAAATAATTTCTAAGGCGGTGGAAAATAGACTAAAGTCGATGCTCAGTAGGTTTATCTCAGCTGAACAACATGGCTTCATTCCTGGCAGAGAAATCGTGGATAGCATCATTCTGGCCAGTGAATCAATTCATTCCATGAAAACATATAAGTTTCAAGTATGATTGTTAAATTAGACGTCAATAAGACATATGATAAAGTCAGATGGTCTTTTCTTATAGAAGTCCTCCGGCGGTTCGGATTCGACCATTAGTGGATCAGATGCATCTATAAATGTTTATCTACTGTTCACTTCTCATCTATAGTTAATGGTTCAATTTGTGGCTTTTTCCAAGCTACTAATGGGTTAAGGCAAGGTGATCCCCTGTCTCCCTTTCTATTTGTATTGATGGCAGAAGTATTGGGCATAAATATAAAAAATCAGACCTCATTGGGCTGATGGCGTGGAGTTTCCATTCATGAAAACCTGGATCTGATTTGACATTCCCAATTTGTAGATGATACGATTCTCTTCATAGAAGCATCAGTTAGGGAAGCCAAGGTAGTTAAAGGAGTATTGGACAACTATGAGAGAGGACCGAGACAGAGTATGAATAAGCATAAATCTTTGGTATACTTCCTGAATACCAATAGAAACATTCGCAACAGAGTCACTAATGTCTTGGTCTTTGTAGCAGGTGACTTCCCCATTGTATATCTTGGTGTTCCTCTTTATGCGGGCATATTAGACCCCAAAATTTGGGAGGAAGTTTTGAACAGATGCTGCCAAAAAGTGGAAGCCTGGAAAAACAAATGGTTGTCTCAGGCTGGTAGAATCCAAATGATTAAAGTCGTGCTATCAGCCATCCCCATCTACTACATGTCGGTCTATCAAATGTCCAATAAAGCAACAACCTCTTTTGACGAGTTGTTGAAAAAATTCATATGGGATGGTTCGAAGGAGGTCAAAAAGATTCCTCTAATCAATTCGCACGTGGCATGTATGATCAAAAAAGGAGGGACTGGTATGAGGGAAACGGGGTTACAGAATAAAGTGATGGGAGAAAAATTGGCATGGACTATGTTCAAATATCCAACTAAACCATGGTGTAAAGTTACGGCTGCTAAATATTTGGATTCTTCTGAACCGGACAGAATCCTAACGATTGCCAACTCAGCAAAAGGCTCTTATATGTGGAGATTTATCTGGAGTAGTCGTGATCTTCTCACAGATCACCTAACATGGAAAGTGGGTGATGGTAGTAGAGCTAGATTCTGGAGGGACTCCTGGAATGGGGATCAACCTCTAATTGACTTCTTTGAAGATAAAAATTGGGTCACTCAAATGGAAGAATCGAAGGGTCTAAGGGTGGCGGATTATTTGATCAGACCTAATGATTCCTCTTCAATGATGGGCTAGAAACAAGTGTAAGGCAGAAATTCAATCAACCAAAAGAAGTTGTCGGATCTTTTGACAAACAAAATAGTGCTTCGAACGGAAGTAGAAGATCAGCTAATTTGGAATGCTTCCAAATCAGGAGATTACAAAGTCAGTCTGGGGTATGAATTACAAAGGTTCATAAAGAAGGACTGTCATTGGCCATCGATACTTTGTTGGGGCAAATGGCCACTTTCGAAGGCCGGACCTTCCTATGGATAGCCTTGCATCGTAGGATTTTGACAAGAAGCCGGCTAAAAATGATTGGGATAGCGGGGCCTAATTGGTGTGTCTTATGTAAGCAGGACGAAGAGACAGCTGATCATCTCCTGCTTTGGTGCCCATTTTCCCGCGTATGTTGGGATTGGCTATTAGATTCGCTTCATTGGAATGTGCCTAGAAACGAAACGTTCAAAGAATTCATGTCATCCTGGCATGTCAATAGGAGACATTCTAAATGGGGAATACTATGGATAGTATGTCCCTCCCTTTTGGTGTGGAATATATGGAAGGAGCGTAATAGAAGAATATTTGAGGAAACTTCTATGGAAACAGAATGCCTCCTGAATAAAGTCAGAACAACTATAGAAGAAGTTATGAATAGCAGGATCCAAGGCTTACAATTCAAATATCAATCAAAATGGGATTCATACATGGAGGCCTTTTGGACATTCAGGCATCCGGGGGATCATCTCTTGAAAGACAGAAAGGTCAATAGGCAGCAAGTGGTCTGGCAGACGCCCCAAGATGGTTGGGTGAAACTAAAATTTGACAGGGCTAGCAGGGGCGATCCGGGTAACAGTGGCATAGGAGCATCGTCCGGAATACAGAAGGGGGACTGATCAGGGCTATGGCGGGATTTATAGGAGTCGCATCGAACAACGTGGCAGAAATCTCAGCATTGGAAAGGGGTCTTAATTGGTGTATCTCCAACGGTATAATGAGTCTTATCATAGAAGGTGAGTCCCAAGTAGTTCTGAACGGTATTGCGAAATCAAAATTCCATTCGTGGAGGCTAGCAGATTGGCTCCCTAAAATCGAGGAACATCTGAAAAGACTCGGCGATTATCAATTACAACATGTGTATAGGGAAGGTAACAGGGCGGCAGATTACCTGGCTAACTTGGGATTGAAACTAAATCAGACTTTGGATTCAATAATAAAGATATTCTACCAGAAGATTTACAGACGATCATCACGTTAGAGCAAGTGGTTACATCGAAAGCAGGCATAGGATAATGATAAGACCGATGACGGCACTTGCAGGGGAAACAGTGATAAACCCGTGAATCTTGGCTTCCTAGTACATAGGAACTCTGCAAGATCGAAATGTATATCCCAAGAATTGACCAAACTTGAGGGACGAATTTCTTGCTATTTAATCCATGACTGACAGCCCTCTAGTAACCGAGAACAATGGCAAAGCATTTAGGAATTAACTGTGGATGCTCTAAAGGGGTAGAGATGGAAGAGGCGCCTGAGAGCCAAATAACACAAATTTTCAAGAAAGCCAATGAACAGGAGCATGGCACGATTGTGGCGATCCTAGGAGAAGACTTCTGGTTGGTCGAGCATGTCCATGATGGCATCCTGATAGAAGGGTTGTTTTGTTCGGTCATACAGGTGGTGGGAAACATTCTGGCGGCCAACAGTATTGTGCGAAGGATCGTGGAGGACAGCATATATCATGAAGTGATCTGCTCCCTGGACAGTATTAATGTCAACCCGGTGGAAGGTTGTATGGTAGGATACTTTTGGCTGCAAGCGGAAGGCGAGAAGAAGAAAATAAACAAGGCATGGTCTTTGTTCAAACAAGGAATAGTGAAGGACTACAGCCTAGAAAAATTTGAAACATTCTCCAAGGAAAATGAGGATCTATTCCCATAAGGGGTAGTAGATAGGCTGATGTCCATCGGTAATGGGATTATGTATTTTTACAACTGAACCCGGTGGCCAGTTTTCTAGTTGTTTCTCAACAATAATTTGTAATCTCTCTTTTATGGCAATAAAAAGGGTACTGCCCCCTAGGCAGAACTTGCTTATATATATATATATGCAACGATGAACAAGTGGCATTGTTAAGAGTGCCACGAAGGTTCGAACCCCAAGTACAGAGAGAGGAGGGTGTAAAGGACATGGAGGAGAGGAAAGAGGAGGACGTGAAGCAGACAAAGTAGATTATGGAGGCAACTGGAAAATGAGTAAGACAATCATGTGTTAATCCTAGTAGGACGACCAAGCGTTAATGTTGGATATGAGGTCCCTCGTTTGTGGCCACACCTAGAGCAAGGTCCAAGCTAAAAATCCTTGCACTTCACCAATCAAATACACAAGTCATTTTTAGAACACCTAGGTCTTATTATTTTAGAAATAAAGGGGTGTGCATAAACATTGTCATATAAAGGCTCCATGCAATTTTGAAACTTTTTATTTTGTAATTTAAAAAGTGCATAAATGTTATAAGAAAAGATGGCATGTTAAGTTGAAATAAAATTTAAATCCTACTAAAATTATATTTAGTCTAGAAATCTACTTCTACATATGTTGATTTTTAAGATGACCTTCCCAAGATATATTGATTTATCTTTGCATGAATTTCTATATATATTATTATTGTTTTATCAAATAGATAATTAGTGAAAAACAAAGAAAAATGTGGTTGTTAGCTTAAATAATTGTTTCATAAGAGTTTGGAGTGACTTTGTAATGAATTTACTTGTTGCATGCTAGTAATCTAGTCAATATATGCAATTTTAGGGGGAATTATTTTTCTCTTTCTTTTAGTTACATGCCTTAAACACCTATTCATCCTACTCCATGGGGCCTCTTTCAAGTTCACTATGTCATTCGTGTCAATTGATATTTAAGTTATGCAATTATGATTTAAGAAGAGGCTATAATATGCAAGTAGGTTGTTGAAGTTGAGGTCAACAATATTATTACAATTATTTTTTTCTGGTTACGATCAAGTGTATACTTACAAATAGATATGCAATAATAATAAAATCAGTAGTCAGTCAAAGATGTTTTTTTTGTGGTAAACAATCTTAAAGTTAGAGTTCTACATTTTTGGTCTAAGTTGTGTGAGATTTTTCATCATCAATGTTTTGAATCATATTAGATAATCCATCATCAATATTAGATAATCCATCATCAGGATGAAAAGTGATAGCTAGAGAACATAACATATATTGATTTTGAGTTCTACAGTTATGATTCAACAATAGGTAGATGTGGTTCTCATGGTTGGGAACATACCTTGGACCCAATAGTTGGATTGTGAGGGCCTCCCTTTTTTATGCAAAAGGTGCTTCTCTATTGGTCATCTAGCTACATATTGCTCTCTCATGTCGTAAAGGTGTTGCCACTTGGTGGAAGGATGCAAATGATGATCATTTGACTATCTTGGCCTACGACTCCACCATTGATGACTCTTTACAGGCTGATGATGTCTTCCACCAAGGTGGTGTTGATTTTGTCCCGATGAACCTGACTCCACCTCTTGTTGTTTCGGTCCACTCTGGCGGCGTGGACCCTTCTCTAATTGGTACCACTCTTGATCTTCTCCAGGCTTCGATTGTTGAAGTTCAACATTGTCAACACTTTGTTCCTAGTGTTGTTGTTAATTCTCTCTCTTTGGGGCTTCCTCCACCCTCCTCTTGCAGTGGGGACACCTCTAACAGTATCGCCAGGACGGTTGTCCAAGAGCAAAGAAAAAATCACTCTACAAATTCTCATTCTTCTCCCCATGTTGGAGGTGAGTTGTGTACCCACTCTTGATGTGGGTTACTAGTTGTATTGTGTTTGTTGTCAATTGTCTCCTTTGACCTTGTTGTAAATAATTGTTTTGGTCTGTAGTTTTAACACCTTCAGCTTGTTGTAGTGTAAGGGACAACACCCTTATTTTATTACTTTTAATATCAATAACAATAGGTAGATGCTCAAGTTGAGATCAACAATATTCTCACACATTTCCCTCCTTGTATATCATAGTTTACATGTAATTTATTATTATGCATCAAAATCAACAGCTAGTCAATGCGGGAACAATCTTTAAGTTACTTTTTCCTTCTTTTGTAAGAGCGTGTATTGATTTTGGGTTCTACAATTATGATTCACCAAGTAGGTTATATTAAGAAAATAGGTGGATGCTCATGCTGAAGTCAACAAAATTCTCACACAATTCCCTCCCTCTAATAGTTTTGACAAAGAAATAGACATCAATATTATTGTGCAACAAAATCCATAGTTAATCAAAGATTTATTTGTGGAAAACAATCTGCATTGATTTAAATTTATTTGTGGAAAACAATCTGCATTGATTTAAGCTTTCTCCTTAATTTTAGTAATAGTATGAATACAAAACGGTTAAAAACAAGTGATTAAAAAATATATATTTCTAGTATTTTTAGAAGTATGCCTCACGCCAACAGCCTTCGAATTTTAGGTGGTGCCACATAGATGAACCTAACCTTGAATTCACATGAGCTACGTAAAATAAAGGCCTCTCTAACTTAAATCGGTGTAAGAGATCCTCCCCCTAATATTAGCAGTTCTCTCAACAGAATTTTAATAAAACATTCGTGTGCAATTGGCAACACTATATTTGCAATTATACTTAGATTACAAAATTGTATCTTAACCCTGAATTTGTTTTGGCTAGACCTTCACTGCAAGCAATTTTGAGGGATTCATGACATAGCAGAGCATAAATCAAAAGACCTTTTTTTAATTAGAGATTCATTTTACTAAATCATAGAATAAAGATATCAAATTTTGGGCTAAGAAGATAAGGAATGAATCACCTAATACCTCCCCCCGTGTAAGAAGCATAAATCAAGAGACCCTTTTTAAATTAGAGATTCATTTTACTAAATCGTAGAATAAAGATATCAAATTTTGGGCTAAGAAGATAAGGAATGAACCACCTAACACCTCCCCCCGTGTAAGAAGCATCTATATGTCCACATGCATGCTAAACAAGAATATTTAATAATCAGATTTAGTTAGAAAGTCAGTACATTGTTTTTATTATAAAAGCAACAAAACAGGGGTGCTGTCTCTTATAAAACCATAGCCAATGCATTGTTTTTATTATAAAAGCTAAATAGCCAACTAAAACGTATAACATAAAGAGGGAGTTGCGAAAAATCTTAAGTGTCCCCCCTTCATATGATATACGTTTTAGTTTGTTGTTTAGACGTTGCCCAAAACCTCGGGTATTGGCTAAATAGCCAACTAAAACGTAAAACATAAAGAGGGAGTTGAAAAAAATACTAAGTATCCCCCCTTCGTATGATATACATTTTAGTTTGCTGTTTAGACGTTGCCCAAAACAAATGTATTATCCCTCGCAATCATGTCTAACCATTTATTTTAGGGTCTCATTTGTACTCCATTTAGAATGGGTTGACAAATATAGCAAAACAACTGCTAAAACCTCGGGCATGTCAAGGATTAATCAAGCTTGGCTATGAACATTCTTTCATTGACTCAAAATTTCTTGAGTGATATGGAGAGGCCAAATTTATCTTAGTTTTACCTTTCAGATCCTACTACAGTTGAACACGTTGTTCACCTTCAGGAATAAAGTTTCTGCAAATATTGTAGAATAAAGTGTGTGCTTAATAATCACTTTACATCACTGGAGTTTTACATCCAACAAAAGCTAGTTTACAGCTGCAATGAAGTTGAGTCTGAACATAGATGATGCTAGCAAGATGCTAAAAATGAATAGCCTGTTTCCCAGTTTTGTTTACCTGGACATTAACTTTCAGTGCAAATAAACAAGAAATTATCAATTGTGCATTAGTTCACTCACCCAACAGGCATCCCCAACTCTTCTGAAACTCCAGTGACAACAGTTGTGATAATATTCTGTAAGATTTATGATGGATAGCTATGTTAAAGTAAGCATGCCCTGGCAGAGAAATTATGTAGAGCTGCAAATTTTGAGCACATTAAATATAATAAAGCTCATTCCACATTCACCCAAAGATTCAGGCATATCCACAACTCTCTTTTGAAATTCCATTGATAGCAACAGGTGGGATAATTTTGTACAGGACTTATGGTGAATATGTTACAGGAAACATGCCCTGGTAGAGCAATCATGTTCTGCTGCAAAAGATTAAAGTGAGTCAGTTTCATAAAATGTCTAGTTACATTGCAAACCAGTTGTTTTCATTGTTTGAAGTCTGAAGATAGTGCTCCATAAGAACTACAAGCATTTAAATGAGCATCTAGATTCCCTTACATCAAAGCATCTGAGTGCCATATCAACCTTCCTTGTTATCCAAATTCAAAGAATTGATGTCAACTTCATGCTGCTACCAAAACCGTCCATGGTAGATTTTAGTCTCAAGTTACAGGTTCAGGTTTGGATGGTCCAGAGGATTTATTCTGGGCACAGAATTCAAACCTTGGACTCATCCCGGTACATCCCAGCCAAATCCAAGGCCCAAAGCACATGCCCTGCCGTCACCCACAGTGGACCAGACCACAAATAAAACAGACACAGAACTGATTTTTTCTGAGGACTGTTAACTTGGACTTAGGTAACATCATGGGAGAAAATGTGACAAATAACTGACGACAAGCAAGAACCACCTAATCGACACAAAATCTTGTACGAAAATAATGGCCTCATGAGATTCATATGTTGCTTCTGATAATGAACCAAAAATTGTTATCCAAATACAAAGAAAGAATTGGTACGACTTAATACTGCCAAACAGTTTTATAGTCAACATGGTGAGGTGAAAATGTTTCAAAAAACAGGGCATGCATAAGAAGCACCCTACATGGCACAAATCTTGTATGAAAATCATGACCTTATGGCATTTGGTAGTGAACCAAGACAAAAGAGCAAAATAGAGGTGTTTAAAAGGCTCCTTACATGGAACATTGACCATTCTCATCATAACAGAAGACACCTTTAAAAGCCATTAACACCACTCTAGATTGCACAAGCAACAGCCTGGAAACAGAACAGATGCCCAGTACATATGCGACCTTAAATAATTTATTTATTTTAAATTAACATGTTAATTATAATACAGGAAAATGCAATTTTTATAACTCCGATAAAAGATAAATATGATAAACTTCATTTACAAATACTGAGCATTCCATATTATGGTATACTCCAGCAAAAAGTAGCAAACATATTTTACCAAATATGTTTGTACCTTTGGTTACAGAACAACAATAGATCTCCAGTCGCTCCAAACTATACATCTTCAGAAGCTCCACTTGAGAAAAGAAATACTTGAACATCATCATAACGTTTGTATTTTCTATTAAGACATTAAAACTGATTATACATCACCAGCCTACCAGCCTATACAAGACCGAGCTGTAATAGAAGGCCCACGTTTCACCAGGGCCAGCCATAAACATGCTGTTTATGTCAACCAACAGCCATACACTCAGTTAACACCTTGGACAGTGAGAGATGTCATCTGCTTCTCTTATACTTGAATGGTATCTTAAAATATCCATGTTTGTCCCTACCCAAACACCATCAATTGCAATCTTTGTGCTAAGGTATACAACAACAGAAGATATACAACACCAAAGATTTACAGGTGCCACAAAAAATCGCACATGCAACTTGAAGCAGACCAGGAAGCCATTCTCCCAAGGTCATCTAAACTTTAACGCATATCCTACAAGGAAGACTTCATCTGCAACAAACAGAGACGTTATAATGACCAGTATCCTTGCTTCATTTTTAAATGCCTTACCAGAGAATGCTTGAAAATAAAGGATTGCGGTAGACCTCAATACCAGTGCTTAGTGTCATCTGCACCCCTTTTTGATCTCCCTCTTCCTTTGTTGCTCGCAGAGGCCTTAGAGCTGCTGCCTTTAGCTCCGGCTAGTGTATTATTTACATCAGATAAACCATACTCCAAAGCTTGAACCAGATTCTCAAAATAATTACGGGTTACACTGCAACAATAAAAACCCCTTAAGGATAATGGAGATACACTAAAACAGATATGCAAAACTAAATTTGGAATTGGAAAATACCTTGTAAGACCTGCAAGCTTTGTACGGAAATCATTAAAATCTTTTACAGCAGTTTCACCCTCAATATAACCTTGCAATTCTTTCTCAGCACACTGATGAAGTCTTTCTAAACCAGATTCGGCTTCGCCTGGAAAGGAAGATGCAGAACATTTTATCTTGCATTAGAAACCACATTGATTGTTACACGCCACCATTATATACTGTTTAATAGCAAACATACCTTGCAAGTACTCAAAGAATTGCCTTTTAGCATACTCAATTTCTGGAAGATAATACCCATATGCATACGTCCATTTCAGCACACGCCGACATTCAACTATCTGTGTTTGCAAAGAAGAGACCACATTAATTAACAGTACAATTGCTGAAGCCTGAAATAAACTTATGCATATCCATCATTAATTAATTAGTGCATGGTATAGAATTATAAGTTCTAATCCAGTTCCAAAAGAAATGCTATATGCATGTTTCACAAATTCTTACCTTCACAATTTGCATATGTTTCACTAATTCTCTTGAACTCAAATAAGTTGATATTTTAAAAAACAAACGAATCAAAAACATTCTAATTCAATTTCTGAAAACAACAGTAACTCACTCAAAACGTATTACATGGAAATGCATTTCAGTATTAAAGAAACATATGAATCATCTGTTTCCAATACTGCTAGTCTGTGTCACAAGGTTTGAGTTCGAATTTGAGTTCAACAACAACAAAATTCAGATGAAATTCAACAAGAAAAAAAACGAAGAAAAAGGGGAAAAAATCCCCCTACATAAATTTAAGAAGATTAAAATATTAATACATTTAAATTATTTTAATTTAAATATTATAGATACTAAATATAATCAATTAGATATATTAATATTTATGATATTATTTTATGATTAATAATTTTAATTAAACATTTTTTAAAATTAAATTTTAATATATTAAAAATTAAAACAATAAATAAATTTTCATGTATTCAATTTTATAAAACAATAAATAAATGAAGGAAAAGGAACAAAACGTAAAATTGAATTGAACATAAATAAGGAGTCGGCAAAAAGTGAACACCCCTATCTCATATTGTTTAAAATCTTTAGTGCTTGTATTCAACTATTGGAAGGGAACATAGGAATTTTGTATTATCAGGAATATTTGAACATAAATATAGGAGAAATATGTCATCTGGAGTCTAGCTTTAGACAACTGAATACCCAGAGATATGGCCAAGTTCTCTCGCCAGAGATATGGCCAACTTTTCTCGCCGAGAGCTGCTGCTGCTTTAGCAGGGAGCCCATCTTTTGATGGGGTGAGAATTAAGCATCAATGACTGCCAAAGGAAGGAGTTGCAGAGGTCGTTTGGCAGAACACAAGCATCTGCATCCCGCGGGGTGGATTTTGAAAAGTGCACAATGAAGCTTGCAATAGAAAAGTATAGTCGAAAACGTGTTTTAAGAAATATTTTGATAAAAAAAAACCCACCAGTTTTCCTTACAACTATTAAGGCAAACAGAAACAAAATATTTGGGTTTTTTTTTAATTCGTCAGATTTCATGTCATGGATGAAATTCATCAAACCCTGACATAGTCACTAATTCGAAAAGCTCCTCAATGATTTGTTCTGTGTACTTCATGAAATATCAAATTGCTAACTAATGAGGGCAATTAAATCAATTCCTAAAGTTCTACCCCTACAATCCTCCCCAGCATTCAGCACAGTACAAAATTAAAATTGTTCTAGCCAGCCACAACACTCTAGTTCTAACATTTAGTCATCCGAGAAAGTGACTTCACTGCACAGCATAATTCCAAGCAATTCAACAGACATTAACTGGAAAGGCAGCTCAATAATTTTAATTTTTCATGGTTTTTCTCTAAGTTACCATATTCGTCCCTGCAACCTCAAATTCGAAATTCGATTCGTTACTAATTCGAATTCGATTCGAATTCGTGTCAAATTCGCCAATGTTCTGAGTAATTCGGCTCAAATTCGTGAAACAAGACCCTGGACGAATTTTGCAGCATTTTGAACGAATTTAAAAAATTGAAAACAAACCCAAAACGAATTTGAATACTTGAAAACGAACCCAAAACAAATTTCCATGAAGTTGGACGAATTTAGATCGAATTTCTGGGAATTTCAACTTTGTTTGACTTTCAACGCTTTTTTTAGTTGTTTTTAATTGATTTTTTTCGCGTTTCACCCTAAAAAGCGTCGTGTTTTAACGTTTTTTGTATGCAGCGGTTTAGTATTACATTTTACTTGCCATTAGAAGCCGCGTTTTGTATGCAGCAGTTTAAGTTTTAGCATATGAACTTATTTGGTGCTACATATGTTTACATGTATATATATATATATATATATTTATTTTTTTTAAATTCTTGTACGGACAAACCCAAAACGAATCGAACCCAGCCCCAAAAAATTTTGGACGAATTTCGAACCCGAATCTCGAACCCGCATACGAACCGGAATCCGAACCGGCAACTTAGGACTTTTTCTTTAACGATTTTGTACCTCAATATTAATCTTGTCAACAGTAAGATCATCCATGTGCATGGCAAACTTACAAGTATGCCTCTTTATAAGATAGCTCATACTAAACAACAAATCCATGAGTGCAAGAATGTCATCCATTTCTTGGATAAGGCAATTAACAAAATTCTCCTCAAGTTGTTGAGGGCAGCCTTCTAATTGTACTCAAGATGTTCATATACTCATTAGAACATGTTGAAACATTCTATTGAAACTGAAAAATTAACTACAAAATGTGTTAAGCAAGCAAAAATATTACAACAAACTATTATCGAGCAGATTGTTCAAAAGATTAAGATAAACAACCATGCCCTACACTTTATTCTCTTATTCTCAGAATGCAAGCCATTATTCCTTTCTTCTCATGGAAATGGTATTTTTCCATATATTAAAAACAATCAATAGCAAAATCCAAAATTATATGATTTAGATTGAAGTTCTTGGATCATCTTTAATATCCCCTGTCGAGCATCTACAATTGGTGCAGGAGATTATGCACTGTGGGGGAGCTCAAGTATTTTTCTGATACATTCTCACCATAAAATCGAAGTCCTAACTGAAATATCCTCCTACTTAATCAAAAATATTTTTTTACAACAATAATAATTACAGGGGTGCTATAAAGTATAAACACAAAAGCATTCTAGTGTAATTGTTAAGTCCCACATCATCATCATCAATACTGATACTCATTATATCTTGCCTAATTTTTCCAAAAAGAATCAATTCACATAACAAGATATGCTAAGGCAGACAATCAATGTGTGTGGCTGTAGACAGTAATTTATTTTCACCGTTTCTATCTTTAGTTTTATGATTATAGTGTACATTTGCCGCTGCCACACTTAACTCCATCATTTGCTTCATTCGTGTAGCTTCTCCATCAACTCATTGTTTTAAGTCACTCACATTGATTTCCCTATGCTTTTATTTGTAGTAGTTTTGGCAGCTCTGTTGAGTATTCAGAGTTCTGTAGAATGCAAACCTCTCTCTCTGTCCATCATTGAAAATGAGCAGCAGACAAAAGTGTAGGGATATGCCTTACAATAGCACAGTTACATACTGAAGCCTGAGGTGGACTTTCAACATTGTGGTCAATATGCTACTCTTTGCTTACATTAAGGATATTGTGCACAACTAAGGTCTGAGGAATTCTGGGGTGTACCACACATGGGCATCCATCACAGAGGATTTTGTTACAATGCTAGGAAATAAAGTTTGAAAATAGCAGCTAGAGATTGAATTCTCGAACACAAATTTCCTAGAGAATGAAATTCTACGTCTTGTGGAGTGCTCTAACAAAGGTCCTCAAGAATTGGAATAAGGGAAATTTCTTTCTCTTAAATGGAAAGGATGGGAGGCAGCAAGTGCACTCCACTGGTGCTGGAGAAAAGGCAGGCAAATTAGGCATCATACTCCCACATTTTAGCTGTCTGTAGAAAATTTACAGCTCAACCTTCGTAATGATAGCTTGGAGGCCCCTAGTCTTTCCACCCTCCTAGCATCTCCCTGGTCTTTCCAGGATGGTTCTCTCCCTGTTCTTTCTTATTAAGCTTTAACGATAGCTTATGCTTCTTAATATTTTGTAGTTCCTTATGCTTGTGTTCCCCAACTGGCTGTGGTTTTCGTTTCCTCAGTGATTTCCTAGTTTGACTTCTTGGCTTTGGTGTATTTAGGCCTGTATCTAATTGTTTTAAATTAGTATCTTTTATTGTCAATCCCTAAAGAACCCACTATAACCTATAAAAAATTAAAAAAAATTAAAGGGAGTTCTATGAACATAAAAGCTTCAAGTGTAAAGTTAAACACTGTCCACACTGTCACTGTTATTATTAATCATTATAAATTGCACTATTTTTTCAATAAGAATCAATTCACATGGCAAGCTACGATATTAATACAGCTTTGATAATCAGTTGCGTCTGGCTAGGGATGCTATTTCTAGTTTCATTTTTTCTATTAATTCCTTTTCTTTTCCTTCAATTTTATGACTTAGTTCCTTTTTAATCTCATTTAAGCGACTGCATCCTAATTTCAGATTCGTCTTAGGGAAACAGATCATCTGATAATGATAATACTTATTCCCACAAAATTATTACTTTTCTCTTAGTTTATTTCAAACAAAATCATCATTTTATTATGGCTTTCCATGTTTCACTAAAAATAACTATTTGACAGAATCCTACCACCTCACATATCAGTGCTTGATCAAACAATTAGATGTTGCATATCCTTAGTGAATATGATCCAAATGCAATTTGAGATGCTGCCAAGTCCATTCTGGTAGCCTAAGTAATGCCAGCATATTCTCATGGTTTGTAGCACTTATGAACACACTTCTGAAGTTTGTGCTATCTCCAAGACCATTAATCTGCACATTCACTTCTCTCACTATCCAATACAGAAGTGACTGCAGTTGAGAATATGGAAGGTGGAAATACCATGTAAATTCTATCATGGTAACTAATACTACATTTACAGAGATGGATGACGGGGGATCTGTTCCATAACCATTGTTCAAAGAGTCAAGAGTCTAACAGTGGATCTGGAAGGAGCTGAGAGAGGCAGAGAAAGCTCTATAATTAAGCACATGTACTTTTATAAACAATACACACTGAGAAAGCTTCCTGTTATCTCTTTTTACTGTAATTTGTGATTGAATGCATAATGCTTACATTGAATAAAGCATAAGAATCATAACCCATATGCAAGTTATTAAACATCTGTGCTCACAAATCATAGATGAACTACATAAAGCTATTGTGGATCAGATTCATAACCATATATTATAATATTTGTAAGAAATAACCAAATATTGGATGCCTCAAGTATCTGAAATGTTCTCAAATTGATGGTTCTCATTACATCTTTGAATGCATCTTATAATAGAAATGTTAAATGTAATCAAGACAGTGCTTTCTGCTTTGCCTTTACAACTCAGAAGAGGAATATTAGACCAAATCTATGCTAAAATAACTTCATGAGCACCTGACAGACAAGCATATTCTACAAAATTTTAATGACAAAATACAGTTTTAATAGGTGGAAATATAATTAGTCCAAATGCAATTACCATCAAAAAGAAATGACCATATTTAATTACCTGCAACCATGCATCAGTCACAAACTTCAGCTGGGAAACAGGTTGACACTGCTTGTCACTCAACTTCTCAATCTGCATATTCCACAGCATTAAAAACAACATTAAGCAACATTGCAGATGGTAAAAGGTGACATCAGAAACAACATTTCCAAAGTTCAATTTCTCTCTAACTTCCATGAAAGTGTGCCATCATATGTAATTTTTTCCGGTTTTAGTTACCCAGTAAAGAATTGAAGTTTTGGTTTCTCAACTTCACACCCAATTTGTGTAAGTTGGCAAAATGTAAAATTTTGAAAACAGAAGTTCTACAAAGCAACAATGAGGTAAGAACCACAAATCACCGACATACATAGATGACAAAAACATGTGTAAACATAATATCACATACAGACCTATATTGCTTCAGAGATTACAGTGCAGCTCCATTCTAAATCTTTAGTACAAAAGCATTGCAATCATAAATAGTAAATACATGTATCTAAAAAATGCCAAGAGATATCAGAAATATAATATTAAGAGTTATTTTATTTTACTTTGGAATTATTTTATTATTATTTTTGCATACATAGACAAAAAAAAATTATATAAGAATTATGTATGTAATTTTGAATTTTAGTTTTAGAAAAAGCAACCTAAATATTTTGGTAATTCTTTTATTTTATTTTTTCTTATAAGTGTACTAAATATTATATACTTGCATTTGACCTCTAAATAGTTTCACATGAACATATATTCTGAAGCATTGATGTCTTTATATTTAAAAAATAAATGTTGGCTCTAAATAAATACTACTCTATTTCAGGCAAAGCTCACTACTCTATTTCATGTAGGGAAGGCGAAGTTCCTTCCCAATGAGCAATGAAGCTCACCACGTGGAATGTAAATGCCCCTAACAAACAACGCTTACTAAAGCATAACTTAGATATATTAGAATCTGAAATCTTATTACTACAAGAGACTAAATTAAATAAAGAAGAATGGAATAAATTCAATAGGAAAATAGGTGTATGGAGGATGAAATATATTGAAGTTGACAAAGCTTATGGAGGTTTAGCTATAATTTGGGACCCACGGAAAGTCAGTATAGATGTCATCATAAAGAAACAAAACCGGATATAGGAGGTATGGCTAGAAGTGTGAAAAGCTCCCTAAACTTTATGCTAATAAATGTGTATGGCCCTACCACTACAAATGGCAAAAAAGAAGTTTGGAACGAATTAGAAAGCTTTTTTAATAGAAACAAAGACGAGAATTATATTCTCGGGGGTGATTTTAATGCTATTAAGGATATCGGTGAAAAATATGGTGGTATACAGAGGGAGGCACAAACCTTGAAAGATTTTAGAGAATGGATTAGAAGAAACAGTCTTATAGATATCAACACAATCAATGGTATTTACACATGGAACAACAGGAGGACAGACTTTGTTATATAGCAGAAAGATTGGACAGATTTATGTTTTCAAGAGATTTCAGCACCTTTAATTGTACTTTGTCAGCCTCTATCCTCGCCACTCCGCGTTCTGACCACTTCCCCGTTAGATTAAACATCACAAAAGAATGCAAACCAACCAGAAATTCTTTCAAGTTTCAAAACATGTGGTACCAAGATAAAAAAAAATTCCTAGGATTAGTTGAAGAATGGTGGAATGAAGAAAAGTTTGAGGGATCAAAAATGTTATGTTTTGTTTCCAAAATTAAAGCCCTTAAGATTAAAATACTTAATTGGAATAAAACTTACTTCAAAAATATATTCAATGAGAAGTTGGAGGTAGAAAACAAAATACAGGAATTAAATGAAGAGGTCATTAAAGTAGGAATGGACAACGAAAAAATATTGTAAGGAAAAGGAACGACTTCAACAATACGAGGACTTGCTAAACAAGGAGGAAATTTATTAGAAACAAAAATCCAAGGAAACATGGCTATATGAAGGAGATCAAAACACCAAATTCTTTCACAATAGTACAAAGGTTAGGAGGAATGTCAACAGAATACTAAGCATAAAAAACGAAAGGGGAGATTATTTAAACAATCCCCAAGATATAGTTCAAGAGCTTGTTCACTTTTTTCAAGAAACTCTTAATAATAAGGAATTTTCTGATCTACATGCACAACAACTTCTCAACAATATTCCTAAAATAATCACTGATGAAAATAACAAATATCTTAACAAGGCTTTCACTTTAGAAGAAATTAGAACAGCTCTATTTCAGCACCATCCTAATAAAGCCCCAGTACCGGATGGATTCCAAGCTGGTTTTTTTCCAGAAATATTGGCATTTCCTTGGAAATGGATAACACGAGGCAATTGATATTACAAGAAAATCGGGAAGACTCCTCCAGGAAATTAACAATACCTTTTTATCCTTAATCCCCAAAAAATACAAAGCGGAGGAACCAGTGACTTCAGACCCATAGCATTATGCAACACTATATATAAAATACTATCTAAAGCCATAGCTATGAGACTAAAGAAGTTTCTACCTGAAATCATCTCGGAAGAGCAGACAAGGTTTGTACCCAGAAGGTCAATCCTTGATGGAATTATCATAGCACAAGAAATCATACATTTTGTACAACAAAACAAGGAACCTAGTATGTTAATAAAATTAGATATACAAAAAGCATATGATAAAGTGGACTAGAGGTTTCTCTGCAAATGCTTGGAAGCATTTGGGTTTTCTAAACAATGGATCCATTTAATCTTTAACTGTATATCAACTCCTAAAATATCCTTAATAATCAATGGCACCCTAGAGGGCTTCTTTGATATATCTAGGGGACTGAGGCAAGGGGTTCCCATATCCTCTTTTCTATTTATCATAATGGCAGAATCTTTTGGTAGATCCATTACAAAAGCAAACCAACAAGGCCTTATCTCAGGCATCAAAGTCACAGAAAATGTGCCAAGTATAACTCAACAGCAATTTGTTGATGATACAATTTTACCAAGCAAAGGTGCAAAATCCGAAGCCAAAAACTACAAAGAAATTTTAAATATGTATATGAGAGCTTCAGGACAGCAGGAAATTGCTAATAAATCAGAAATTGTCTTCCTTAATACGGACCCTATCTTGGAAAGAGAAATATGTCATATCTTAGGTTTCAAGAAAGGTACACTTCCTTGTAAATACTTAGGTATGCCCATGGACAAGGTTAGCAAAACTAATAAGCTGTGGGATCCGATATGTAAAAAAATGGAACAAAAGGAAAATGGCTCTCCAATGTCGGGAATGTAACTATGATCAAATCTGTATTTTCAGCAATACCAACCTACCAGATGTCATGCTTACCATTATCAAAGGGGGCTGAAGACAAACTGGAAAAGAAACTTAGAAATTTCTTTTGGCAGGGTGTATCAGAGGAAAAAAAGATGGCACTACTTAAATGGGGTAAGTTATGCAAACCAATGAAAAATGGAGGACTAAATATCAATACGTTAAAATGGCAAAATATGGCACTAGGAGCAAAATTGGTATGGAAAATCTACCAAGCACCCAACAGCAAATGGGCAAGGATCCTCGTAAACAAATATCTTCAATCCTCAAATCCTACTAGCATTTTTAGAACTGATAATCTGCCTAGAGGATCCAGAGCCTGGAACTTCATTCTAGATTGCAGAGAGATTGTAAGAGATAAACTCTACTAGGACATTGGCAATGGAGAATCTGCCCTCTTTTGGGAAGACTCTTGGGGGGGGTTACGCTATACTGGAGGGCATTATTTCTCCTAGAATTAAAGACGTTCTAACCACCCTATGGGGAAAATATGTTAAATACTACATAGAAATCCCATCAGGAAATCCCATCTTGGGATGGACCTGGAAATCCCTAGAAGCCACCCCTTTAACTAAAAATGAGAAGGATGAATTAAGCAAAATTCTAAAGAACAGACTATTAACCATTAAGAACAAAGAAAACAAATTAATCTGGACAGAATCCAAATCTGGATTATATACAGTCCAAGAAGGCTACAACTCTCTCATCAAAGCCCAAGACTGGCAAGAATCTAACCTTCCACTACACCTTTGTAGGGATAAGCAATGCCTTCCAAAAGCAGGCATGTTCCTATGGGCTGCCTCACAAAAAAGAATCATAACTGCAGAATGGTTTAGAAAAATAGGTTTTGAAGGTCCATCCAGATGTGTATTATGTGAGCATCAGGAAGAAACAATAGACCATATTCTATTAAACTATCCCTATGTTGCTCAGTGCTGGCAATGGTTGTGCAGGAAGCTCAATTGGCAATCAACCTTTACCAACACCTTAGTGGATCATTTAAAGGCATGCCCCAAAGGTCAATATAAAAGTCTTTATCAACACATTTGGAAGATTGCTCCATCCATTTTAGTATGGGAATTATGGAAAGAAAGGAACAGGAGAACTTTTCAGGACAAAAAGATGAGCACATAGTGTATCCAAAATAAGATAGAAGCATGTATAGTGGAAATAGTTAATAGCAGACTCAGAAATATAAACCACATTGAAGGTATATTTTCCCTATGGGATAGTTTTATTAGAAAAGAATGGTTTGGGTTAATCATTCCTCCACAATATGGAAAAGGGGGTAAAGAAAGCAAAAAACCAAGGGAATCATGCAAATGGATCCCCCCTCAATATGGATGGTACAAACTCAATTTCGATGGTGCCTCACAGGGAAACCCGGGTACAACTAGTATAGGTTGTATAGTACACAAATGGGATGGCAGTGTATGTGGTAAAATAGCAAAGCCGGTTGGGGAGGTTACCAACAACGTTGCTGAGATTGAAGCTTTAATTGAAGGATTACTTGTGTGTAAAAAGGTAGGTACACAGCAGTTGAAGATTGAAGGAGACTCACAAATAATCATTAATGCACTAAGAACTGGATCTATTACCAATTGGAAACTTAACACTAGACTTGAAAAAGCCCCAGGTCTATTAGTCTATTTCAAAAACCTCAAATTCAATCACATTTATAGAGAAGGTAATAAATTAGCAGATGAACTGGCCAATATAGGCGCAGATAGATCAACTCTGGATACTTTGTAAAATTTACTTATAAGAATGCTATATAAATATTTCTATAGATATATATATTTTAACATATAAATACATATACATATAGAAATATAGAAATATATAGACACTTAAATGCATACTTAAATATTAAAATTCACTTTATTTTAAACCCAGTGCAATATGACCTTGATTATGGTAGCCTACAGACCTCTGACTTTAGCCATATATATATAAATAAAAACATATATTTATGTATACACACACACACACACATATATATATATATATATTATCCTACAATATATGATACTCCCCTTTTTTGTCCTCTTAAACTGTATACATCCTTGTCCTTTTATTGCCTTCTTTTTCTGCTCTCTGCTTTGCTCCTCTTTATATTGTATACATAAATAAACACTTTTTATAAATATACATATAAACAGATATAGATTAATATATCATAAACTAAATTACTAACATATTATATAGGTAGAAATGGTTAAACTGCAGAGCGACCTAACCTTAATAAATGTTTCAATAACTACAAAGCTAAAATAAATTAAATAGAAATCTCTAATTAAAACTACCTTGATAGAACTTTAATAGGATCATAGGAACTTATATCCCAAAATAGAGTATATACTCAGACCTTTAAGGTGCTCCCTCATTTTTGCTCTTAATACATCCTGATTGGGCACCTGATCTCTTTATTACCTAATATGTCACTTTAACCTAACACATTAGTAGCTTATATATAATTTTGAATAATGTCTAATTGATTTGGAATATCAAGTATATAAAATTTATGGTTAATGTGGTTTTCGGGGATCATGGGCAGACAAAAGAATTTTATGTGGTTTTTATATTCTAATCTTTACCCTCGTCTTAGGAGCTATTGCCTTATCTATTGTTAGTATTTATATCTCGATTGCTTCTCTAGACATAGCAAGCCGCTAAACTGGAGGTTTTTGTCCCTCATTCTTTTATGATTACTCAACTTCCCCTTTGATCATCCTCATTGTCACCTATGCCTCATAATCATTCCCTGCCACGTTCTCCACCCTCGTTCTCCTCATCATTGTTTATGCCCTCGTAGTTCTTGTTGACATCATGGGTCGATCACCCTTCTCTTCTCTTATTACTTCGCTTTCCTATCATTGTCTGATTTCCTTTTTCCTTTGTTTCTTCTAGCATCTTCCAAATCCTTATAGAAACATGTAAGCCTATTTAGACAGTCTCCTTGTGGTCTTAGTATCTCCCATTGCGTCGTGTTTCGTATTGGATCTGCTCTAGGTATTTAGCTCTCATGGATACGAACGTCAAAGTCTTTCATACCCCTGTGAATAGGATCGTGACTTTTAAAGGTGACATTAAGCTAGAAAGATGGAATAGGATCCTTCATCACTTGGATGGTATGGCAAGAAATGTGGTGGAGATGGTACTAGGTGAGAAGCATTTTAACTATGAGTTTTTACATATATGTCGAATAGCGACATTATAGGGGTGTTTATTTCATGCATGTTTTGGGCCAAGATCCCTAAACTGGACATAGTAGCTCTCTGCAATACAATCTTTGTTAAGGAATTATTGGGTGGGCTGGAGAATGTTGTCTTTAGCATCAACTGTAGACTTGAGATTCCTTATCCAGAAGAATACATGAACGCTCTGATTGGCAGTTTGGAGATAGAAAACAATGTGGTAAGAAGGCCAATACTGGTCTTCAAAGACAAAGCTGTGTTTGAGGCTATATGGGATGAGATTGAGCGTAACATTCATTTCCTATTGAAGTGGCTTAGCATTGTGAAAACAAATGATACAGTGTGGCTTTATGAGTACCTTCGAGCTGAGGGTTATGAAGTTCCAGCCTTTCCTGTTAATGAAGACTTAGACCGCTTCCATTTCATCCTGCCTAAGATAATCAAAAATAGTTGGAAGAAAGTGGCTACGGGATAAAGGATTCTAAGGGCAAGGCGGTCTTGGATTATGATGATTCTAATGGTGTCTCTGATAAGGATATCATCGTTATCTGGCATAAATGACTTACTTTACCTATATGACTACAGTATAGTATGACACCCTCTGTAATTAATAATAAGGGGTTTATAGTCTTCTCTAGTAGTTTTAGTGGGGATCATTTTCTAGGATAACTCCTACAAATTTTTGATATTATAACTATGATACCTCATTTAGTGACTCTAGTTTTGTATAAGCATACGTCTGACAGATAGTTGGCTCTATAGTTATTCCTAGAAGTAAGCGGATATGTTTCTCTATAAACTTCTTATATAGTACCAATATAATGATATACTTTTATGTATATTGTGTATTAAGTTTCAATATAAATCTTAGCATATGATGGCTAATTTAGAAAGGGATTGAAAGTTTAGATTATATTGATTAGCATCTCGAAACAGCCTATATTCATAGTAGTAGGAATATGGTTATTAGAGTACAATGAGTCTGCAGGAACTAAACAGCCACCCTCATTTCGGATGAGTATAAAATATAACTAAGCCCTTTGATCTTATTAGAAACAAATCGTTACAAAGGATATTTATAAGTCAAGCCCCAATATAACCTAAGTATGTGCACTTATCAATTTCCTGTACTATTAGAAGGCATTTGGTATAGTAGATAAAACAGAAAAACAGGCTTGAAACACATGCCCTCATCCAAGACTTGTAAAATCAATAATGGGAAGGACTACATCATTTTGCCTTCCCATATCCATGTCTGCAGAAGCAACAATAACGTCTATCCTTTTAATACAATCTAAAGATAGTATTGATATAGAAGGTAAAAGGAGAATATCGTATTAATCTAAGGATACAGAAATACCAGTAATCATCAGATATTACAGCATTAGAGCTCAGAGAAAAAGTGGGTCTAATTGTCTTCTCCTCTTTTGTTTTCTCAACAATCCCAGCATTGTTACAAAATATAGATGCAAAGAATGAGTTCTTTTCTCGGATTATTGAAGACAATTCTGGAATGCATTTCGGGAAACTTTAAAGTTCTTAGGTAATGATTCCTTCAAATAGATATCGGGAGTCTATGAAACGGGAAATTAAATGCTATATATGGAATTTTCATGAATGTACAATTTTAACAGTCATGTGTGTGTGTGTGTGTGTGTGTGTGCATACCCATTTTATCCGTTCTTTTTTAAGGCATTGATTAAAGTGTATTTATAAATCCCTTGATGAAAGGAAGGATACAATTTGGGGATTGAAATTTGGTAGAATATGAAAATAATTTAGGTCCAAGGATTCGTTTTCTACTATGCATTTGTTTCAATTGTTGTTATTATGGAATGCAGTCATTACTTATTATTATGTTAGCCATCATAGTCTTTCAATTAGTAACCAAAAACATAAAGGTTGCAGAATTTAACTTTGATTTCAAATTAAAGATCATATGGCTATAATAACATTAAGAAATGAGAGATGTTATTTTCAGAGTGGTGGTGTATAGTCTATCATATTAATGAAGAACATCTCAGATTGGAGATATACTTAGCTAATATTTGTCTCTGAATAAGCGACGTATTCTCTTCTCCTTGGTCAAAATTTTATCCCGAAAAGAAGACTAACCGTCATCGCAGTGATCTTTATAAATTCCCCCCACTGGTCACTTATTTACCTTAACCTCACAATCCAGGTTTAGAGTTAGCCTCTCTCCCTCCTATCAGCTTTCTATCTTCATACCAATATGTCTACCCCTATTAAACTCAAGGGTCCCAAGAATCAGATTGCATTCGATGAAACTATTAATGGGAGAAGGTTAAAGAAGATAATGCTATCTACCCACTTTCTAATTGTCAGAGCAGTATTTAGAATTTTGGCCAGAGAATGTCATTAATACAGATAAATATAAAGTAAACTCAGATATCCCTGCAATGTTTATAGCATCTGCCATTCAAGTGGACCCGGATAAACAAGCTATAGGTTGGCTGTGTAGACGTATTTTTCAAAGGAAATATTTGGGAGACTTGGACAAAGTGATCATTAATATCAAAGGGGATTTAACCATCCCTAAACCTCGCTTCTATGATTCTCCCTTAATTGGTGGAAGGCCAGTCCCAACCTACCCTATATTGATTACAGAAGACCTGGACTCCTTTCTGGAATGGACCCCTACGATAAGAAGAAACCTGGATTTCTCACTTTATGCATGTCAGGAGCCCCCTAGATGAAAACTGGTATGATAATTTCATTCTGGAAGATCAGGTTGGAAACTGGGAAGGGGAAACAGAGGAGAACTCCGATTCAGAAATTACTGAACCTAAAATAGTGACCAAAGGTAAATTTACTCCAAAAGAGGAATCGAGTGATTCGGACTCTTAAAGTATCTCCCTGGTTTGTGACATTCTCAAGGAAGACAAGGCATGTGCTTCGAAGCCGAAAAAAAGGACTTCCTTAAAGGTTTAATGTAAAAAACCATGTGTTCTTAGGTTCAATCATGAAGTATTGATTTTTGTTTTGATTTTGCTTAAAATATCATAAACTTAGGTTATATTAATGGCTCTACATAAGTATTTGGACATTTGTATATTTTATCTTAAGTTTTGTTTATTCCAATTTGCCAATTGGCGCCATGGAGAGTAATAGTTGAAAAATTGGCATCATCTCAGCAGTAGTATCTGAGGGGCAATTATTAAAAACAACCATGTGTTATTAGTGTATATATTGGTTAGAAGGATTTATATAGTCATTCTGAGAAAGTAATGTCAGTTTATGTAGATCTTGTTTTGAGAAATACCATTTATAGAAATTAATAAGTATGAATGAATACACACAGAGTGGAAGGTGTGATGTCAGTAGACGAATAAGCGATATGCAAATTGTCAGCTGACAATCGATAACTCTACCAAAGGAATATCTGTAAGACAATAACGATAAAACACAAACACGAATATTAGTATCTAAAATTAGTTGCTCAGATGGATTATGAAAAGCTAATATGTCACTTTTACGAGTTCGTCCCTTTCTGAGTTATGTTGTTGTTGATAGGTATAACTTTGAGGCTCTTTTATCTTAAGTCAACACTTAAGAGAACCATGTTACTCTATGATGACTTCAAGATAAAAGTTTTCTAGGCTATATCTTTAGGTTGATGGGGTGGCCTTCTTCGGCCTGACTGTTCTGGCTTCTGCTTGATGAAGCTGGCTAGCTTGCATAGTGGACCTGGATTCATTTCCTAGTCTTAACTAGCCCTTCTCCTGACTTTGTTTTGTATCTGGCCTAGGACATACATCCACTGCTGATAGTGCAGTTTCATCAGTAGATGTGAATTAGGGTGGGCTTTTGTTGAATTGTCTTTCCCTGCTTTGCTTCTTCATTGAATGGTGCTGCTCTTATTTGGTGGTTGCATTTGAACTTTATAGTAGCAAGACGGGATCGACTTATCTAAGCAAATTTAAATTGTTTCAAGAATTAAGGCTTAGTCAAACAAGAAATTACCAAACTTAATATAAGTGGTAAGCTCGAAATAGTAAATCAATATATATGAATGAAAATGAATATATATTTATGTGTGTACATATAAAGATTGCTACACATTTATATATGTATATACAATATCAATCTTATATATAGAGATCATTTTACATATAGATATATACATATAAATATTCATTTATTTATAGATATCTATACAGGTATAATAAAAGCGGTATATATACATACATAAATGGGCACACTTGATGTATACACATATATATACATTCTCTTGTTTGTATTCAATAGTAAGTTGTGCATAAGGATCCTTTGGATAAGAGAATTAAATAGTGGATTTAGTTAGGCATAATCAACAATTTTAATTACAACTTAAAGGAAAAAACACACCCAAGCCGATAACGGAAAGGGGTATTATATAACTAACACTCTCTCATAAATATGGCAAAACAAAACAGGTAGGACGATGAAATAAACAGACCACATACATGTCAGAGGGACTAAATAAAATGGTAACAAGGGCAACTAAAAATTTATTCAGATTCAAACACATAAATGTATGAGATATTTATATGTTATAAAATTTTGATGAGAAAGAGAATGATACATATGATGGGAAGAGATATGCATTAACTAAAGTAAAAATTTTGTTCTTAAACATCGTTTAAATATTTGAACTTTCATATGGATGTTATCTTCTATCCATTTCGCTATCTTAGCCTTATAATCTTTCAAATTGCTTTTCAAATTTTAAAAAAAAAAATAGGCATAAATAATTGTGAATTCATTTTAAAAGACTAAAAGGCTACAATAATCAAATGTGAGGAAAAGGACGGTTGATATCACTTTCATTTTTTTATTTTTTTTCTAACAAAAGACAAAATCACAATGCAAAAGAAAATAGAATTCCGATAGCATAAATCTACTTTACAATAAATAAAATTTATTTTGCATTGTCTTATCATTAAAGATAAACTAACGAATGATCTTAGTCAAAAGATATGAAGGTTTGCAGGTAGCAGGAGGAAAAGAGCCATCAGAAACAAACCAAAGAAGATCAAATATTTTAATTTATCTGTAATTAGAAAAGGGGTAGAACAAAATTCAACTAGATTAATTTTGGGGGCAAGACCGGAGGTTTTCTCCTCCCAGCTCTTTCCTACCGGCAATCCTAGTGAGCTAGGAATGTAAACAGGTTTTTTAAAAAATAAAAATAAAAAATTAACAGGTTTTTTAAAAAATAAAAATAAAAAATTTCGGCCTTTGGCCTATTACCTATCAAAATAAAAATACACTATTACTTATCAAAGAGAAGAGATTTCCACAATCCATGATAGTAACAAATTAACAATTTCTGGATTTGATTGTGTTATGAATTTTTGCATCGACGTTTCGAATCACACTCCGTGATCCATCATCAGGATGAGCAATAAGAGTGTGATTCGAAACGTCGATGCAAAAATTCATAACACAAGCAAATCCAGAAATTGTTAATTTGTTACTATTACTTATTCTAAATATATGTCAGCCATGTTTTGGTTTTATGTACACAGTCACGACATAAGAGTCCATACCCTATTGCCTGTTAAATTTTATACCAGAAATATAGATAAACAGCAATACAAACATAAAGAAAAGATAAACACAAATTATCTTGGGAAAACCCTCCACTTGAGAGAGAAAAACCCAGCCACAAAGAAAATACTTATTTTAATGTAACAATAGAATGTATGAGATACAATTTTGTCCCACACTGAACAGAACTAAAAAATAACAAAATTAGAGGTATCTTGATAATCTCCAGAAGACGCAGCCTGAAAATAATCCCGTAGTTAGAGTAAAAAAAAGTCACAACCAAAGTGATCTCGCCAAGATTAATATCAAATACACTTGACCCTTCATAGTTTCTTTGAAGGTGAATAGACGAACAGTTACCAAGAGACTAACACACGTAGAAGATAAAGAGAACCAAACAATAACTGCAAGGAACCATAAAAATCTGTCCGCTAACCACAGATATATCACAAATATAAATACGATGACCAAGCATATAAAACGGCAATAGAAGATGAAGTGATTTGACATCAGACTAAAAAACGATACCTCCCAATGCTACATCTGCATACACAGCTATATAACATCAACACTCCCTCTTAGCTAGGTAGGTATCTCTTCAGATTCTCATGTCATGGAGTCTCTCAACATGACACTCACAATGGCTACACCCATTTGTGAGAAAACCAAAAAAATTATCACAGAGTCTCTCAACATGATAGCATCATGGAGTCACTCAACATGATAGCATCATGGAGTCACTCAACATGATGTTTACCATGGCTACTCCCATGTGTGAAATAAACACAAACTCAATCACGGAGTCACTCAACGTGATGTTGTCATGGAGTCTCTCAACATGACGTCCACTATGGCTACTCCCATGAGTGGAAAGAGTAATACCTCCATCTCAGAGGCAAACAAGGGCTTTCACCTCATATTTCTCTGAGACAGAGAAATATGCATTACAAGGGCTTTCACCTCATATTTCTCCCTCTCAGAGACATATGCATTACAATGGCTTTCACCTCATATTTCTCCCTCTCAAAGAAATATGCATTACAAGGGGTTTCACCTCATATTTCTCCGTCTCAGAGAAATATGCATTAAAGAACAACATAATAAGAGCAACTGATGCTGAGACTCCCTATCAGCAGAGACTCCTTCTCAGCAAGGGTAGCATTTTCACACTAAAATGACATAGAGCTTCTCACAGCTTGATTATCATAAAAGATTACGGTTGGATCCAATGTTTACCCAAACCAGGGGCTTTCGAAGCCACACTGCTTCTCGAGCTTGTTGATCCTCTGCAAAGGACTTGGCACTCTCCTTCTGCCACTCAAGCTCCCTGCATCAACCTCTTGACCTCCTTGTTCAAAATTGCCTGCACTGCTTGCCTTAGAGGAATGGTTTCCAACGCACACCTTCAGAACTTCTAACATGCTCGAGTCCAGTGCTGCCCTCCTCGACCTCATTCCAGACCACCCTATTCTAGAGCTACCAATGTCAATTCCATATTGACATTGGGCAATTCTGTTCTATACAGCTAAAGAGGTTTTTCCAAGGACTTTAGCACCTGACTTTGCAACACTGCAACCCACTTAGTTGACATCTTCACTTCTTCACAGAACTCCCTTTTGATCCCTGCCTCGAGATTGCAAAGAAATTCCCTGAAAGTGAACTTCCCCTCTATTGACTAATCTTAGAACCTTAATGCTTTCAACTTGTGCCTTGAATTCTCAGAATTTAACTCCCTCTGAATGACATTTCTTCCTCTTCGAAGAAACTGATCGTAATGACAATTTGTATAGGTTCTTCCTCTTTAATGAAACTATGTGCCACCAACTTAGTCCCATGGCTGCAAGCAGTATCCCCATGTTTGTTTATTTCTACAGCCTGCATGACTTTCTTACAAGATGCATCGAGCTCTTACTTCGTTGAATTCCTTATGTAATCTCTCATCATCCTTTTGCTTCTCGATCCATCCTGGAAGCATTTTAGAGAGATTAGTAACAGTTCCAGTTCAAAGAATCAATCTAGGTCCTGAAGAGAAATATACAGACTAATGCTAGAAGCATACATGATTCACTATTCCCAATGTTATTACATGAATTATTATTAACTACATAAAATTCATGATCAATATTCAAAGCTACAATCATAAAATACTTATCTCTTTGTTGTTGATACACCAATGAGCTAGACTTGTAGCTATGTCTCATCTTTGCCACCTTCAGTGTTGCAATCCCATGCAACCAACCTCATATTTTCTAGATCAAGCACAATTCGGCTTCTTTAGCTCTCCTTTCCAACTCTTCATCAACTTGTCTACTTAAGAATTCAGACAAAGGCTTTAGAAGTTGATTTGTGCTAGCAAGCAATCTTAGTCCATTTCGTATGAAAGGCCCCGGAGCAATCAATCCGCTCATAAATATTTGCAGGAAGTTGCGCATGGTGATAGGTGACAAGGTACGCAAGGTTGGCATTCATTCCAGGGGTACTAATGGCCATACTCACAACTCTCCTCCATACTGCCTACCTCCCAACCATCTCTCTAGCAAATTCGAGATCAACCATCAGATTAGACAGTTGTGAATTCCGCTCATATGCCTTCTTTATCCTATCAAAAAAACAGCCCTAATGATTCAATCCCCCTTCCAACTACATGCTTGAGCACATCATAAGTCTCAGAGATCAGTTGCATATCACCATATTCAATACCATTATGAACCATCTTAACAAAGTACCTGGAGTTACCCTCATCAACATATGTCACATAGGGGCCATCATCGACCTGAGTTGCAACCTTTGTAACAACATTATATGAATACAAACGAATGCAACATGACTTCCATTGGGCATAAGCGAAGGTTCATTCCTTGCGCCTTCTTCACTGTCTGAGACACCCATTCCCAAATAAAGCAGCCCTCTTTGAGCCACCTTCTGCACCCTGCGCTCTGTGATCTCATACTACTCATTCTCACCATCAACAATGGAGTCCCCAAGCTTCATGAAATTCGAGTGTCGAAATAGTTTGATCAACAGGTGTACCTGCCTTCACCAAAATGATTACAGCTCGGGGCCGCATGATCGACAACACGAAATCCGTGACCCATTAACATTTTGGGTCAGGTTTTGACCCATGACGACCAATCCAGCCAGTCCAATCCTCGACATTGTTGCCGCCTTCATTGCTCTGCTTCTGCTACTCTGCACGATCTACTACAGGGATTCTTTCAAGCTTTTGATTCTCTTTCACCTTTGGTCTTTTTTTCTTAGCCTCCTTCAGCAATCAATTTCCAACAATATTCACATTAGGATTAAATTTGCAAACCCTAACCCTAGATCTCACCCGCTCTAATACCATGTTAAATTTTATCCCAGAAATATAGATAAACAGCAATACAAACACAAAGAACAGATAAACAAAGAGATTATCCAGGAAAAACCCTCTACTTGAGGGAGAAAAACCCAGCCACACGGAAAATACTTATTAATGTAACAATAGAATGTCTGAGATACAATTTTGTTCCACGCTGAGTATAACTAAAAATAACAAAAGTAGAGGTATCTTGTTAATCTCCAGAAGACGCGGCCTGAAAATAATCCTGTACTTATAGTAAAAAAAAGTCACAACCAAAGTGATCTCGCCAAGATTAATATCAAATACACTTGACCCTTCATAGTCTCTTTGAAGGTGAATAGACGAACAGTTACCAAGAGACTAACACACGCAGAAGATAAAGAGAACCGAGCACTCACCGCAACGAACCATAAAATTCTGTCCGCTAACCACAGATATACACAAGTACAAATACAATGACCAAGCATATAAAACAGCAATAGAAGATGAAGTGATTTACCTTCAGCCTCAAAAACGATGCCTCCCGACACTACATCAGCGAACACAGCTATATAACATCAAAATTGCCATCATAGGACACCTCACAGCATAATTACAAGGGATTATATGTCCATGTATTGAAACCCGTGACATTTCAAATGCAGCAAAATAAAAACAAGAAAATCTTTAAGAATTATAAACAAGGTTGCATCGAGACAGGGGTACTTGGAAACTCAAGAGACTGGTACTGATACCGGTACATGTATTATTCAAAACAGGAGTCAGGGTACTTGGAGATACCATTTTTTTTGTAAATATAATTTAATAATTTATAGAGAATCTGAAAATATAGTGGACTATAACTATAATATAATGGTGCTTGGAGACTGTAACAACAAAACTCCCATACCAACACTGAAATCCCCACTCATTTCCACAGTTACTGTTGCTCTTAAATTCTTAACCCTCAAAATGGCGTCCAAAACCATTAGATCTTTCACCACTGAACCCTTTAAAGTCTCCATGGAAGTCTCCAAGACGGGGTTGGGCACGCGTCTCCGTGCAACTATGGTTATAACAGTCACCAAATACAGTGAATAATGTTTATCAGGCCCTGCAAGTAAACTTTAAGTTAAAGAAAGAGGGCATTCTTTATTAACTTAACATGTTGATGACACTCACAAATAGAAAAGACATCAACAGAGGAGGCAGAATATATGACAAAAATGCAAAAGTGGTACCAATGCAACTGGCACCCATGACCTGACACACATCATAGACATATACAACGGATCCAAATAACAAACATATGTCTCTCTGCAAGTAAGAACAAGTCAATTGTAATGTCCCTTGTCAGTTTGTAACCTTGGATCTCTCTAGTCTACTTATCATGCTTGTAATTCATATAGATTTCTTTAGTATTTCGACTTAATTCAATGAAGTGATAATTTAAATAACATTCATATTTCCTCTCATGACTATATTGGTGATCCCATGTCCACTTATTACCCTGTCGAATTGGATAGGAAGACTTTGGGATGTGACCCAGACGCTTAGAGACCATTCCCAATAGGCTCCCTCAAGGTTTACAGGTCCAAGCCCAAACTATTGGGACGCTGACTCCCACCCTAGTTTGGCGCAGAATGCTATTGGCAGGATTTACACAAGCTCTCCTTGAAGTCATCCTTCTAATCCTTCCTTCCAATCCGACACGTGACAAATCCGAGTAGGGATAATGATATATATATATATATATGTGTGTGTGTGTGTGTGTGTGTGTTTCTGGTTTCATCCTTATTAACATATAATGTATATGATAGATTATATAAAGACTCTTTGTTCCTTATATATATTCTATATATTTACTTATAAAATATAGCATACATAAATGTATAATTATGATTACATTATCAACATGTTTATATATATATGTATATATATATA
>MU226923.1:727485-749393 GCA_018584345.1 Thuja plicata | reverse complement strand
TGCCTGCTTCAACTTTAGAAATAGAGAGAACAGAGGAAACATTTTCTATAGCCTCTTCCTGGCGTTCGCGAATGTCTTGCTCACTTAGAATGGTATAGTACATCTGCATAGTAATAATCAAATTTTAATTTTAGTAACTACGGAACTTTACACCAAAAAAGACTGCCAAACAACACAATCATAAGAAACATGAAAACTTCAGTTAGAAAAAATGAAAAAAGAAACAATTATGTACGACTAAATATCTGCAGCCTTTCTTCAAAAATTGACAGTACTTCAATATTACATCTTTACGTAGGCATTTACATTTGAAAATAGTACTATTTATTAGTACATTGAATAGTGAATATTAATAATATTTGTAGCATGTAACTATAAATTTCCGTATCCTTAAATCTTTTTTTTAATTTGTACCGTATAATAGTATGACAAGTCATAAAAATATGTATTTTATGATATTATATCAAATCTTAACAGAACTATATCTTAATATCTTACCCTTTTGCTACCAAGGACCCTCCCAAAAACCTTCATAATCCCAATACATTAGTTATAGGGTTTGTATATGAGTCTGTCCCAATTGTTGTTCCTAATTCTCCACCTTCAACTTACATTACCGGTCCTTATACTACTCAACTAATATAATTACCTGACAATTGGGCTTATCTTAACTTCTATATGTGTTCGTCGATCCAATTAAGTATAGCAATATTTATATAAATTAATATATTTATTATGCCCACCTGTAATCTTTGCCTCCATTCAATCTGCAGTAAAAATATCATGAGGCAGTCAATTCTAGCAAATAACACTAGGTAATAGCAGGGCAGATTTGAAGGTGTTTTTTAATAAGTCTAGGATCTAGAATAACCTTACAGCTCAAAAATTTGGCATTCGGTCAGAGATCATTGCAATTTGTCTGTTCCTAGTCTACACTTAGATCATAGATGACCTTTTCTTTGATGCAATATTGATTCAAAAAAATTTAGTTCAACAAATTCAATCCTCCATCAGCAACTTTGTAGCCATCAAACTAAATATATATATATATATAAATCCTCTTTTTGGGAGCATGACAGAAAAATGAATCAATATTTGGGCTGAAAAGGAGAGAGAGGTTGAAAGGGCAAGCAGGCTTTAGACCAAGACATCCTACCAATGATCACTGCATTATACTCAGACACATAATTGAGAAGGTTTGGGATAAACAAGGAGGTGAGGTCTTCTGCCGCTTCCTTGACTTCACAAAAGCTTTTGACACGGTACCTAGAAGCAAATTATAGAGTAGAATGGAGGAATTGGGGATTCTAGAACAGTATAGAGCTGTTGTCCATAGGTTGTTGACCAAGTTTGGGCCAAAATTCAAACCAAGCAAGGACTATCAGAATGTTTTGGACGTGACCTTGGGGTCAAGCACAGTTGCCCATTACCTCCTATGTTAGTTGGGATCTGACAAATTTGAGGAATGGATAGACAAGTCTGGTGGTGGAGGGGTTCACTTGAACAGTTATGTAATAAAGTTGCTTCTATATGCAGATGATCTTATTTTAATGTCAAAAACAACACATGATTTGATAGAACACTTGAAAGCTCTAAAATTATTTTGCCAAGAGGTAGGGATTCAGGTGAATACTAGAAAAACTAAGGTCATGCATGACCTTTACCTTGAAGAGAAAGAAGGTGCATAGGGAACTTATGTTTTATGGCAGCCTTTTGCAGGTGGTCAATGATTATAAGTACCTTGTCCTCGATTTCCACAATAAACTCAGTTGGGAAACATGTTGAGCAAAAAGAATACAATGGGGATGGAAAACCTTATACTCATTACAAAATAAAAAAAGAAGAGTTGAATTATGGAGCTGGAAAACTAATAGAACTCTTTTTGGCCTGCTAGTGGTTCCAGTGGTACTATACAGGTGTGAAGTCTGGGGTAGCAACACGTCAGCAAGAAAGTGGAGACAAATAAAGGGTTACAGAAATAATTAATCACCCATAGCCTCAAGATAAAGTCATCTGTTTCATATGAGATCGTCTTGGTTGAGGCTGTGGCCTATCCGGTTGTGGCGTCGGCTATGATCAGGTTGCTAAGTTATCTAAGAAGATTAGAGAACATGGAAATGCATCGTTGGCCCAATATGGCAGGAGAAGATAAATTGGGCAGAATGGAGAGTACATGGATGAAACAAAACAACAAGTGGATGAATGAGTGGGGTATTAGCATAAAAGAGTGCCCAAATAAAAAAGGAGACAAATAAGTACGTGCAAGGAAAATTTAAAGAAAGCATGTGTATAGGACAACTTGGGAGGAAATGAGCAAACTATATCAAACATTTTAATCCAACATATGACCATACACAAAAGAACTACACAGGAGCGGATATAAAATGGAAAGCAAAAATGTTAATGGCTCAAATAAGAACTAGTTCGCATCAACTTAGATGTGAAACCAGAAGATTGATGATACCTAAAGAAGAGTGGGCACACAGAAGATGTTGCTATTGAACTCAAAAAGTGGTGGAGATGGAATGGCATTACATCATGGAGTGTTCAGCTTACAAAGATATTCAGATCAATTATATTGAGACACTAAATGTGAGCACCTTGAGTAACCTATTTGCAGAAGAAAAGGTAACAAAAGTTGCTGATTTCTTGATCAAGATACAAAGTTGAGGATCCAAGATACAAAAGGAAAAAGAAAAAGAAATCAAGTCCCATAGGTTGTTTGGCCTAATGGACGTTATTAAAAACATTCGTTCAGAGTAATCACAGACCCCGAAGGTGCTCCAACTTTCAGGAATTGTAAAAAAAATGTTATATAGTCAATTGTTTCAGTGAATGTGTTGCCAGTTTGTATTTGAACTTGACAATTTGCCAAAAAAAAATCACCAGGGCTAGTACGGCTGAACATCTTCAAAGTTTAGTGACAAGCATGAGGACAACTTGGGAGAAAAACAGGATACTATATCAAGCATTTTAATCCCACATATGGCCATAAACAAAAAAACTAGACAGGAGCGGATATAAAATGGAAAGCAAAAACATTAAAGGCTTGGCTAAGAACAAATTCCCATCAACTTAGATGTGAAACCGGAAGATGGATGATACCTAAAGAAGTGTGGGGCAGATAAAAGATGTTGCTATTGCACTCAAGAAGTGGTGGAGAGGAAATGGCATTATATCATGGGGTGTTCGGCTTACAAGGATATTCAGATCAATTACATTGAGACACTAAACATGAGATAACAAAAGTTACTGATTTCCTGGTCAAGATACATTGTAGAAGATCCAAGATACAAAAAGAAAAAGAAATTATGTTCCATAGGCTGTTTGGCCTCGTGGACGTTGTTAAAAACGTGCATTGATTCATTCATTTAGAGCAATCACAGACTCTGAAGGTGCTAACTTTCAGGGATTGTAAAAATAAAAGTTTAGTCAGTTGTTTCAGTGACTCTGTTGCCAGTTCACATTTGGACTTACAATTTGCCAAAAAAAATCACGAGGACTAGCACGGCTGAAAATCTTCTGAGTTCAGTGGCATATAACAGGGTATTCACTTCCATTGCAGAGATTAGATGAAAAAATCAGCATAAAAAGAGATTTAGAATGTAATTCTGTCAAGGACAGACAAAAAGAACCAAAATTTCGACTTAATACAATATAACCTAACAAGCAATCTCAAATTCTTCCAAAAGCAGATTTAAATTTTAGGACAATAAAGCTGTTTATTCTCTGGGATAAACCTAAAGCTTCTTCCCTGATGAAAGTTAATGCGTTAGAAAGGCTCAGAACATTGGGAAGAATATAAACATGCAGTTGGATCCTGAAATACATCTCAGAACAACAAACATATTTATTTCCTTCAATATATCTATTAATAGAACTTTGAAAACCTACACAAGAATTATCAAAGTAATTAGCAAGCCTACCTGATGACAGTGAGCTACAGTGATAGTTTTGTCAGGCTAATCATCACTAGGATTCTTGTAAATTCTGACACCTGGATTTACCAGAAAATCTTATTTTACTGAACATCTAATCTTTTTTAATTAAATTCCTGGTATTTATTTGTTGAATGTCTGACGTAATTCTTATACTTGGTACACAGCAAGTAGCTCATATAATTATTAGAAAACTGCGTATGCAAGCATTAGTTGCAGATATTTCTTCCAAATGTTACCAAATTGAGCATAAAAGGATAGAATTTAGCAGCAATCCCTACAATTTCACATATTTTGGAATCAATCTGAAAAAGTAAATCTATTTCTTCGCTTTCTGATATTACTTGCAATATTATCGTAAATCCAGCTTGTTATGATAGTGATTAGCAATATTACAACAGAGGCTAAGACAGAAATGCTATTTCTCCGCATGCATATATTTATTTCTTAAATATTTGACATTTATTTGCAAAATTCCTCATATTTTCCATAAGATGTCTCTTTTGTTTTAGTTTGATGTCTAATTACTATTTGTCAAATGTCTGACAATTTAGCCATCAATTATATCTATAAAAAGCACCTAAAGTTTAGAATAATTCAATACAATTTTTGCAAGCATCCTAGAATTTTTCCAAACCTGAATGAAAATATTAAGACAAAAAAAGCATATATTTTCAGGCATAAATCTGCTCACTTTCTTAGAGAATTTTAACTTTTACGTCTGCTACTTATTTGTTAGACAAACAATTCTAATTCTTAATTGTGATATTTATGCAACACAAAAAGCCCCTAAATTTCAGCTTCAAATAACAAAATCTAACAATCATCCTAGATTTTTCTCCTACCTAGCACAAATTTATAAACAGTGGCCAAAACAATAATCTAGCAGGTATCCTGAAATTCTCAAAATAACTGTATCAAACTTACAAACAACAGTCATTTCTTCCCTTTCCCACACCACTTGCAATATTAATCTAAAATCAAGTTAATATTATAAAATTTAGCAAATCTAACTGCCAAATTTGTGCAAATTTCAAATGGTAATGCTATTTATTCCCTGGCAAATTTCTTTTTCTAAAATGGCTGCTATTTATTTATTCAATATCAAATATTTTTTGTCAAGTAGCTGATATTTGTCCACCAATAATAATAGGATTCAGAAATATTTCTACAGAAATGTGCACAAATTTAAGATAGAAAAGCAATTTCTTCCGTCATGTAAATATTTATTTGTTACATGCCTCATATAAATTGGTTACATATTTATTTATTTGTTGAGTGTCTGATGTAATTCTTATACGTAGTACACAGCAAGTACCTCATATAATTATTAGAAATCTGTGTATACAGACATTAGTTGCAAATATTTCTTCCAAATGTTACCAAATTGAGCATAAAAGAGTAGAATTTAGCTGCAATCCCTACAATTTCACATATTTTAAAATCAAACTTAGAAAGCAAATCTATTTCTTCGCTTTCTGATAATACTTGCAATATTATCATTAATCCAGCTTGTTATGATAGTGATTAGCAATATTACAACAGGGGCTAAGACAGAAATGCTACTTCTCCGCATGCATATATTTATTTCTTAAATATTTGACATTTATTTGCAAAGTTCCTCATATTTTCCATAAGATGTCTCTTTTGCTTTAGTTTGATGTCTAATTACTACTTGTCAAATGTCTGATAATTTAGCCATCAATTCCATCAATAAAAAGCACCTAAAGTTTAGCATTATTCAATACAATTTTTGCAAGCATCCTAGAATTTTTCCAAACCTGAACGAAAATATTAAGACAAAAAAAGCATATATTTTCAGGCATAAATCTGCTCACTTTCTTAGAGAATTTGAACTTTTACGTCTGCTACTTATTTGTTAGACAAACAATTCTAATTCTTAAATGTGATACCTATCCAACACAAAAAGCCCCTAAATTTCAGCTTCATTACTTGCAAATATTTCTTTCAAATGTTACCAAATTGAGCATAAAAGGATAGAATTTAGCAGGAATCCCTACAATTTCACATATTTTGGAATCAATCTTAGACAGCAAATCTATTTCTTCGCTTTCTGATCTTACTTGGAATATTATCATAAATACAGATTGTTATGATAGTGATTAGCAATATTACAACAGAGGCTAAGGACAGAAATACTATTTCTCCCTATGCATATATTTATTTCTTAAATATTTGACATTTATTTGCAAAATTCCTCATATTTTCCACAAGATGTCTCTTTTGTTTTAGTTTGATGTCTAATTACTATTTGTCAAATGTCTGACAATTTAGCCATCAATTCCATCTATAAAAAGCACCTAGAGTTTAGCATTGTTCAATACAATTTTTGCAAGCATCCTGATATTTATCCCTCTCAAAAAAATTTAAAAATACCAAAATTTCATCTTAGTACAACAGAATTTAGCAACCATCCCAGAATTTTCCAATAAAAAACACATACAAATTTTACAGCCAAAAATGTGATTACTCTCTAGCATAAATTTGTCTACTATATTTAAATGGTCTACACAAAATTTGGAAAAATAATTAGCAAAGCCTACCCATGAAAGGTGATAAATGGGAATATTCTCGACAGAGAATAACTGGTGTCCTTAAAAAGACAATTTTTCTTTGCCAGTAATTTTGCAAAGTATCCTAGAATTTTTCAAAAAAGCATACAAATTTTAAAACAAAAAATGCATATGTTCTCTGGCTTAAATTTAACTACTACATTTGGATGATCTACAAGAAATTTTTTAAAATAATTAGCAATGCTTACCCGTGGAACAATGCTTACCCGTGAAACAATGCTTACCCGTGGAAGGAGACAAAGAGGAATATTTTCATGACAGTCATAGTCACAGAAGACAGTTTTACTTTGTCAGCGATTATTTGTTTCTTAATGTACGTTTTCACCAAAAGTAAGCCTAAAGATTAGAACTAAGCAGGTATCCATAAAAATTTCACAAAAATTTGTATCAAGCATGGGCAGCAGATCCAGTCCATCCCTGTCTAAAACACTTGTAATATTAACCTAGATTCAGCTTGATATAACATAATCTAGCGATATTAATACAGTGCTCAACACAAATTTAAGCCAGCAAAGCTCATTCTTCCTAGTCGTATATGTATTATTTAAATGTATGATATTTAATTGTTAAATGCATCATATTTCTTTGTTAGATATCTGATATTCAGCCACCGATGTTATCCTTAAAAAGCAGCTGAATTTAAGCTTGATATATAAGGTTCTAGCAATTTTACAACAAAATTGTGCCCATATTCACGTCGGCAAAGCCATTTTGTCGCTAGCATATATCCATTTCACAAATGCCTGATATTTATTTGATCAATATCAGATTTGTATAGAATAAATGTCTGATACTTATTTGTTACATAAGTGATATTTATCCGCCACAAAAAGAACCAAAATTTCAATTCGATACAATAGATTTTAGCGACCATCCTTGAATTAAGCACAAACCGCATACAAATTATACGACGCCACAGCCACTCACCCTCCGATATAATCTCTTTCCCAATTTTAAACAATCTGCGTTAAATTTTTCGAAAATTTTCACAAACGTACCTGAGGACGGCGAGAAATATGGATATGTTCATCAGAATCATCATCTGTGCAATTTTCAACAAAGCCGTAATCTTCTTCTTCCTCCTCTAAATAATCTTCTTCCTCGTCTTCGTCCATCGCAAAACCTTCGCTATCATACACGTCAGAGCCATCATTTGCATCATGCATATCGTCCTCAGAGTCCATCTCTTAACCCTAACAAACAAATTTGACGAGGCTTATTTTCCCTTATCCCTAACGAGAAAATTTCACAGAATTAAAACCCTAACAAACAAATTCGCTGTTTTTCTTTTCTCGAATTCTGCTTCGATCGTTACACAAAACTATAAATGTCAAGCCAGAAATCGTCAGAGAGCCGCTCAAAATCTGAAATTTACAGTATTTACAACGCCAATCGAACAGGCGTAAGAAAAAATAATTCAAGTCTTTATCACTTTGAGATTTTAACGAGACGGCCGTGAGGATTTTAAGGCCGATTGGCAAGAATTTTTTGTCTTTTTTTTTTCCTCCGACGAGGGTTTGAAGAGCAAAATGTTAGACATAGAATCTCTCAACCCCTAAGTTTTTACCTATGTCTTCTGTTCCTCTCTGGAGCAAATTAGAATCGCCGCCAGCTTGATTTGGGGTTATTCTATTTACCGGCAGATTCATATGCCGCCAAGTCGACCGCGGTGGACACATGGTTTAAGACTCCATGTGACCGGCGTCTAAGGGGTTAGTGGTGGACACTTAGGACATAGGTGGTCGGTCAAAGACGCCCACTATAATAATGAAAAAGAAGAAGACTAATATTAAAAGAAGAAAAGGTAGAGGAGAAAATTAATGAAAAGGTTGAATGAATATGATTCCTCTCAACGAAGAGAGATTGGTGGGGGAAATGAATTTCTAATAGAGATTTCTTGGGGAATGACTTTTTATCCCTTGCTTGTTTTAAGGGCTTTTAAAGCATGCATTTGACTTCGGCTCTCTCCAACTTCTAATACCTAGAGTCTCTTTCACTCAAATATGAATGCTAGTATGGAAAGGATCTAATAGTCAAACATCTTAATTTCGTGCATTTATAGATCCTAAATCATATGTCAAATCTCTTTGTAGAGACCGTCGAACAAAGAGTGGTCAAAAAATGACCTTTTCAAAGTGTCGCCTAATACCCACTATGTTCTTGCACCAATAGTCATTTACTCAAAAATGTCAGTACTTGTGGCCAAATGTCCCAGTAGTCGTTACAAAATGTCCCAATAGTGTTGCACAAATGGGCCAATTACCAACCAAAAAAGGTAAAAAATGATCAGCTATTGGTACATGTGTGATCGACTATTGGTACGCGTGTTACCATTTTTGGGGCTCCTTTAGTATTAGTAATTGGGAGGTCAAGATGACAAAAAGGTCACGGTTACTGGACCTCCTAATGGTTACTGGGTCTTTTCCCCTATGTGATGTTGGGATGGAGAGCTTTATTTAGGTTGATGAGAGACAAAAATATGATAAATGATATATACATAATGGAGTGTTCAGTTATAAGGATAATCTGATTAATTATATTGAAACACTAAATTGAACATCTTGAGTAGTCTATTTGAAGAAGAAAAGACAACAAGGGTTATAGGGTCCTTGATCAAGGCACACAGTAGAAGATCCAAGATGCAAAAGGAAAAAGAGATTTAGTAGCCATGGTTTCAGGCTTTTTTGTTTTAGGCTTTGTGTGCTTATCTATTTGTTGGTTATTTGTGGGTCCCATAGGTTGTCGACCTCATGGACATTATTGAAAACATTCATTCAGTCAAATACAAAAAATAAATTGTAGAGGAAAATCAATTTTCTTTGAAGAGGATCTAAAATGAATTAATAATATGTATATAGTAAAGAATGGGTTCATTTGGATTTAATAAGTGATTGTTGTAGGTTTAGATAAATATTAAGTTATGGAAGTAAATATAATGGATAGGAGTGTTTAGTTTAATAATTAAAGAACAAGCGTCATTTGTAAGGGGTTTTGAACTTTGATTATTGTTGGTATGGAATTGTGATCTCTCTAAAAGTGAAGTGACTTAGCTCATGTGTTGAATTTGTGCCATGTATGAGATCAGGTTTATTAGTCTAGGTTTGGTCCCTAGTCACACATTGATCTTTCACATCTAAATATGATTGTGTGCAATATATAATTCTTTAATGTCGTTCAATTGATTAACATTTGTCTATTTTACCTTTTTCGATATATAATGACTAGCTTATTTAGAAATACGTTGGAAGGGTTGTTGCTAGTCAATTAAAGTGAAAAAATAAATGGTGGAAGCTAGTTACAAATTGGATTTAATTTTTCAAAAAGGCATTGGTCAAGCATGTGACCATATGGTTGACCCCAAACCTAGAAAAATGATTATGGGTGGGAAGGATCCATTCATCTATATTAAACTGTGTATATAAATTTGTGTAATGAATGCAAGGCTTGTGTGAATATATCAAAGTATGTATGCTTAAGGTGGGGGCTAAATATGCGGGGATATGTATTTATAGCAATATGTACAAGCTAGGGTATGACCCCAACTTTGCCCAAGATTGCACCATTCATTGGAATGTGTGTGTATCAAGGAATTTCATCAAAGTGGTCAAAAACTAAATGTGAATGGGCATGAATATGCAAATTTTATTGTTGGATTTTGCCCACATTTTAAGGTACATGTGAAGCCTAAAGTTATCACGCGCCTCAAAGTATGCAACACTCACAAGCATGCATGTAACATAAATATTCAAACATCAAAGGATTTGAAAGAGGATATAAAGTATTGTACCTTATAGGATGCAATTGTGTAATTTTGTCTTTCATTTGTACTTGTCATTAGAACTTATAAATAAAGTGTATCCTTCTGCTATGTTGTTCACCGAGTTTACCTTCATCCACTTTGTTCTTTTTTTATGTATAATAATTGTTTGTGTTTAGAGATATCTTGGAAGGTTTTTCATTGTGTCAGAATAAGTATTGTCTTAAGTTAGCCCCAAAAAATATGGGTAGAGGGTAGACTTTTGTTGATGAAATTATGTAAAATATAGACTTTGTGTTGACTAAATTATGAGTGCTTCGTATTGAGATAATTGTTAGTAATAACTAAGAGGGGGGGTGAATCAGTGGCCTCAAATTAATCCTTAAATTAACTCTTAAAACTTAGTACCACAAAATTATACCTCTAGTTATATTTAGTCCTGTAAGATGAATGCCTCCAAGTACTTATATCAAATTACTACTTGTCGGAATGCTTTGTAAAACCTTATACTGTATGTTTACCGATAAGCGGTCTTTCTATTTACCGAAATATAGTAAATAACTAGTGTATACCGATCAATCCAGATTTACTTATGTGAAATGAAAAATAATAAAGTAATGACTCATAGACACATGACACATGGATTTTTAACGTAGAAACTCTGTTAAGGGAAAAACCACTGGGACCGGTACACCAAATTTTCACTCTTCTAAAGTGAGATCGGTGAAGAGCCAACCCTGTTAAAGGTTACAAACACACTGTTAGGTGTGACCTTGTAGAGGATTTAAATGAATAGTTTGTCACTTAGTATATGGCATCTAATGCTACCATCCTTTATCAAACACTCACTTGGCATGTTAATAGGTATCGGGCATATCCAATGCTACTTTGTATGATCAAAATTTTTTATACTCCTTGGGATGTATCTCAATTAGAAAAGACTTTTAAGTCCTGCTCGGTTAAGAGACTTGATGCTTCAATGGTTAAACTGAAACAGTAAATTGATATGTTCACATATACAACTAGAATTGTAGATTTTCAGATCTATTGTAAGTGCATTACCTTTCTGATCAATGTTGTCAATTCAATACCTTTGCTCCATACTGTTATGCTCTGTGATGTTGTATCATTGTTCACCGGTGTCTGCAGAAATTAGCTCTATCCTCAGCTTGATTGATCAGGTCTGAATGAAAACTTTCTTCTCCTTCAAAATCTCTTCAGCATCTATTTTCTTGTCACTCCCCTTATTCACGATGAATAAGCTTGTCTCTTATATAGACATGATTTCACTGTTTCTTGGCTTTCTCAATCTTGGAGTGATCCACAATTCTCGCCAATTAGATTTAAAGCAAAACTCCTGATTTATCTCATAGAGATCTCCTTGCCAACTAGACAAAGCAACTTTAAATCCTTTACTTATCTTTGGCTTTATCTTGTCGATTAAAAAAATGATAAGTACCAGTTAAGTCTATATTTAGCTCTTGACAGCTAAGCATTTTTTCATTTCTGAACTCTTTGTTCTTTCGATCAATACTTCAGTTAGTCATCGGTGACAACTGACTGTTCCATCAATGTGACTTCTGTCGTCTTTAGGATCTTCGTCCGTCAGGCAACAATGTAATTTTGTCCATCATGTTACTTTGTGCTTTGCTCGTCGGGCAACACTGTGACTTTGCTCGTCGGTAATGTTGTGCTTTTTCTTATTGGGTAACACTGTGACTTTGCTCTCATTGGTTTACTCTATCCGTTGGTGTGCACTCCATCGGTGTATATAGTCATTTTGTGAATACTTGACTTTTATGCATTACTAATAGCATAGCCTTTGATTCATTGGTTCTCTGAAGTATTTAGCAGTATGTACATGACCATATAGATTATATCAAGTTGACATCAATGACAGTACAATACATTAATTGATTTAATGTCTTGCATTAACTTTTTGTGTCTTGGTGATAATCAACTTAACATCTTCAAACATTTAATCAGTTATAGTTCACCAATCTCTCCCTTTGGCATTGATGGCAACAGACTACATTATCACACTATATTATCACTAATACAATATGAAATATAACAGTTGAAGTTCATCAAACTACCAATCTTATGTACTATAATCGATACAAATATCTGGTCCTCGGTAAGCTCTCATAACTTAGATTTGATTCTTGCAGCTCTCTTTCTGTCTTCAATCCCTTCACTGGATAGATGTAGAATCTTTATTCTTCTTATGTGATGTGTTCTTTTCCTATGTCAGAATATCTCCCTTTGACTATTCTCTGTTCTTTTGATGTCTCTTTTTCAGCAATTCTCTCCCTTTGTATGTACTCTCCCTTTATGGTTACATCTCTCCGTTTGGATAATGTGATGGATATAATCTCTCCCTGATGTGATAATGGATATAATCTCTCCCTTTGACAACAATGCCAAACAAATATTTGACAGTAATGCCAAACAATCCTTTTTATCCATAACATACTCCTTGAATTTCCTAATCCATCGGCAATACAACAAATCTGGTGCTCAGAGTAGATAAATACCTTGTTGTGTATAGATGTATCTTTGAAGTCCATCTCTTTGCTTGCATCAACATGAATGGTATTCTGATAATATGTAGGCTGATGCAGCCTTCTAGTCATCTTACTAACCAGTAGACAAGGGTACAACCCCTAGTCTTTTTCTCAAGTACTCAAATGCATCCTTGGGTAGTGGCTTGGTGAATATATTAGCTAATTGTTCCTTTGATTGCACATACTCAAGTATCACCTCCTTTTCTTGAACATGTTCTCTCAAATAATGATACTTGATAGCAATATGTTTTGTCTTAGCATGCATGACTAGATTCTTGGAAATGTTTATTGCACTGGTATTATCATAATAGATAATTACTGGTTTAAGGATTTTCATATGCATACCTTCCAGTAATTGTTTGATCCATGCAATATTTGAGCAGTTTGGAGCAGCAACAACATACTCTACTTTTGCTGCATCCTTGCTTCTTGCTGATCCATTTGACAAGTCTATCACCCATAAAGAATGCTCCTCCAGTTGTGCTCTTCCAATCATCAATGTTTCCAGCCCAATCAGTGTCGGTAAAGACCTTAAGTTCAAATTTGCCTTCTCTTCTATACCATAATCCATATTCCTCGGTATTCTTCAGATATCTTAGGATTCTTTTCACAGCAGTCATATGTGATTCCCTGGGATTAGCAGAAAATCTTGCAACTATTCCTACTGCATGTGCAATAAATGGTCTAGTATGTACAACATGCATGATTTTTCCAATCATTGATCTGTACAAAGTCTGATTTACTTTAGGTGACTTGTCCTCCTTTTTCATTTTACATCCAATTTCCATTGGTGTTCCAAATGGCTTGGAATCTTCCATCTTGAATATTTTCAGCACTTCCTTGATGTATTTGTATTGTGTAATGAAAATGCCTTCATCTTGTTGCATGATCTGTAGACCAAGAAAGAACTTGATCTCTCCAAACATAGACATCTCAAACTCTTTGCTTATTTCATTTGCAAATGATTTGCATAGCATGTCATTGCCTCCAAATATGATGTCATCAACAAATATTCCAGCAATCAAAATGTTAGCATTAGTATCTTCCTTCAAATAAAGATTATTGTTTTCACTAGTTCTTACAAATCTAATACTTATGATATGGAATGAAGTCTTTCATACCAGGCTCTTGGTGCTTGTTTCAATCCATACAAGGCTTTGTGTAGTCTATGTACCATGTTCCTCTTGTTTGGATCAACAAACCCTTCTGGTTGCTCAAAGTATACCTCTTCCTCAAGTATTCCATTTAGGAATGCAGACTTGACATCCATTTGGTATACCTTGAGTCCTTTAAATGCAGCATAATCGAGTAATATTCTCACTCCTTCTAGCCTAGCAATGGGTGCAAATCTCTCTCCATAGTCAATCCCTTCTTCTTGTGCATACCCCTTGCATAATAGTCTTTCTTTGTTTCTGGTGACTTCTCCATTCTCATTTAGTTTATTCCTGAATACCCATTTTGTACCGATGACATTCTTGTCATCTGGTCTCAGTACAAGTGTCCATGTCTTATTTTTCTCAATCTGCTCAATTTCTTCATTCATAGCACCAATCCATTCTTCATTGTCAAGTGCAACATTGACAGATTTTGGTTCAAAATCACAAATTAGATATCTTGTGTTTAGAGACTTACTTCTGGTTCTCATACCAGCCTTCTTGTCTTCAATGATCTAGTTCTGTGGATGGTTCCTCATGACATATATGGCAAGTACAGGTTCAGTTCTTTGTCTATCATCTTGATCATCAGTGTGTCCTTCATTCTGATCTCCATCGCTTGGTACATCATCTTGAGCAATATCCTAATTTTCAGTATTTGCGGCCTGATGCTCGGGTGCAATAATTTCTTGATCGGGAGCTATACATTGTTGCTCAGGTAGAGTGTCAAGTTCTTCATTGTAACCAAACATGTTATAGTCCTCTGGTTCTTTTGTGCTTTCCTTTTCATTATTCTCTGCAAATTCATCTATCTTTACATTTGCACTTTCAACAATTTTGTTAGAGGCTTTATTGAGATATTTATAAGCCTTGCTCTTGGTGGAATACCCTAGAAAGATTCCTTCATCACTTTTGGAGTCAAGCTTTCCATTCCTATCATCTTTTAAGATATAACATTGACTACCAAAAGTCTTGAAGTAACTTACATTGGGTGTGTAACCATACCATAGCTCATAGGGTGTCTTCTTGGTATCTTTCTTCAATTGTACTTTGTTTAATGTGTAAACAAAAGTACTGACAATTTCCCTCCAGAATATTTGGGTGATTCATTTCTCTATCATCAGTGTCCTTGCACAATCAACAATAGATCCGTTCCTTCTTTCAACAATTCCATTTTGTTGTGGTGTTCTCGGTGCAGAGACCTGTCTTTTGATTCAATGCTCTTTACAAAAGTTAGTGAATTCATATGAAATAAATTCCCCTCCTTTATCTGATCTTAAGCATTTTAATTCCTTACCACTTTGTTTTCTACCATTGCTTTGTACCATTAAAACATCTTGAATGCTTTTTATTTATCTTTTAGAAATAACTGTCAACATTCTAGAGTAATCATCAACAAAGAGAATAAAATATCTATCACTATAGTAACTCTTTGTCCTTGTTGGTTCACATAGATCTGTTTGGACTAATTCTAGAATGACATCAGATGTATGGGTTTTGCTTTTGAAACTAGACTTTGTCATCTTATATTTTTGACAATTTTTGCACATGACATTGTCGGGCTTAGTCATCGTCGGTAAGCCTCTTACATTTCTCTTTTTGCTTATTTTTATCATGTTGTCAAAGTTTACATGACACAATATTTTGTGCCACAACCATATGTCTTCGTTTCTAGCCATTAAGCAAGTGGTGTCAGTATCATTCAGATAGAATAAGTTACCTTTTGTCTGCTCACCGGTACCAATCAACTTTCTTGATTCATTGAAGATATTTGCCTTCTTATTTTCAAATTCTACTCTGTGACCTGAATTATTCAGCTGAGAAACACTCAATAGATTATAATTCAATCCTTTCACCCAATAATCATTTTTACATTTTATCAGGTTATTCAATATTATAGTTCCTCTACCTTCATCTGGACAAGGTGTATCATCACCCATTCTTACTGAACCACCATTATAGTATTCAAAAGTCTCAAACTTTTGTTTGTCACTGGTCATATGGTGAGTGTAGCCACTATCTATGATCCAGACATCATTTTTACTAACTTTAGATTTGAGTGCAATTTCTACATACCTTTCTTCATCATCATCTGAATCATCTTTTATTGCCACAAACACCATCTCGATGTCTTCATCAGATTTGGTGTCAGTATCTTCATCTTTGCATTTAGCTAGGTAACTGGCCTTCTTTCCTTTGTCCTTGTAGTCTTGGGTATCTCTTCTTTTTTATTTTTGATTATTTCTATAATCTCGGTTATCACCTCTCTCAAACTTCTTTTCAAATGATTTGTCATTACTTCTATCATCTTTTCTCCTGTTAGGACATCTTGTAGCAAAGTGTCCAATCTCTTTACAATTAAAGCATACAAGTGGTAATTTACCTTTGTATTTACCTTTGCCTCTCTGCATTTTTCTAGCCATAAGAGCTTCAATCTCATCAAGATCTTCTTCTTCACTTTCACTATCACTATCTTTTCTCATAGTGTGTTTATGACTTGATTTACTTATTCTCGAAGAAGTTTTGAATGCAGACTCTATGTTTGGTGAGACACTATTATCAAAGTTATTCATTTCAAATGAAATCAGTCTTCCAATCAAACTATCTAGAGTAACATTTTTATTTGCTACTGCTCTCATCTCTTGTATGGAAGATACTCTAATAGCATACGTAGGCAGTAGGGTTCTTAGAATTTTACGTACCACCGTCTCTTCTTCTAGTACACCTCCAACTCCTCGGATAGCATTGACTACCTCTTTGATTCTTGTGTTGTACTACGCGATGTTTTCACCTTTTTTCATTCTGAGATCATCAAACTTTCCTCTAAGGCTTTTTGCCTTGGCTCTCGGAACATTTTTATCACCACCATGTACAAGCTTCAATTATTCCCACATCTGCTTTGCAGTTGTGCATGCTTTGACATCTTCAAATTCAACATCAGAGAGTGAAGAAGCAAGATCTATTATCATGCAGTTGTGCTCACGCTTCTCTCTCATTTGTTCAACTGTGAGTGCTCCTATGGGCAACACATATTCAATATCTAAGTATTGAGTAAAATCATTTCCAATACCTGATAAGTGGAGTCTTATCCTGCTTTGCCATGAAGCAAAGTTGTCTTTGTTCAACTTAGGCACATCTCGTCTGTTCATCTTATGATTTTTATCTTTAGTTGTTAAAATCCCCTTCTAAGAACAAAAAATCTGATACCAATTGTTAGTAATAACTGAGAGCAGTGGCCTCAAATTAATCCTTAAATCAACCCTTAAAACTTAGTACCACAAAATTATATCTCTAGTTATCTTTAGTCCTATAACATGAATGCCTCTAAGTACTTATATCAAATTACTACTTGTCGGAATGCTTTGTAAAATCTTCTACTGTATGTTTACCGATAAGCAGTCTTTCTATTACCGAAATAAAGTAAATAACTAGTGTATACCGAGCAATCCAGATTTACTTATGTGAAATGCAAAATAATAAAGTAATGACTCATAGACACGTGACACATGGATTTTTAACGTGGAAACCCTATTAAGGGAAAAACCACTGGGACCAGTACCCTAAATTTTCACTCTTCTAAAATAAGCTCGGCGAAGAGCCAACCTTGTTAAAGGTTACAAACACACTGTTAGGTGTGACCTTGTTAGAGGATTTAAATGAATGGTTTGTCACTTGGTATCTGGCATCTAATAGTACCATCCTTTATCAAACACTCACTTGGCCTATCAATAGGTATTGGGCACATCCAATGCTACTTTGTATGATTAAATTTTTTGATACTCCTTGGGATGTATCTCAATTAGAAAATACTTTTAAGTCTTGCTAGGTTGAGAGACTTGATGCTTCAGTGGTTAAACTGAAATAGTAAATTGATCTGTTCACATATACAACTAGAATTGCAGATTTTCAGATCTATTGTAAGTGCATTACCTTTCTGATCAATGTTATCAATTTAGTACCTTTGCTCCAAATTGTTCTACTCTGTGATGTTGTATCACTATTTGTCGGTGTCTGCAGAAATTAGCTCTTTCCTTAGCTTGATTGATCAGGTCTGAATGAAGACTTTCTTCTCCTTCGGCATCTATTTTCTTGTCACTCCCCTTATTCACGATGAATAAGCTTGTCTTTTATATAGACATGATTTCACTATTTCTTGGCTTTCTTGATCTTGGCGTGATCCACAATTCTTGCCAAGTAGATTTAAAGCAAAACTCTTGATTTATCTCGTAGAGATCTCCTTGCCAACTAGACAAAGCATCTTTAAATCCTTTACTTATCTCCGGTTTTATCTTGTCAATTAAAAAATGATAAGTACCAGTTAAGTCTATATTTAGCTCTTGACAGCTAAGAATTTTGTCATTTCTGAACTCTTTGTTCTGTCAGTCAATACTTTTGTTAGTCGTCAGTGACAACTGACTATTCCGTCGGTGTGACTTCAGTCATCTTCAAGATCTCTGTCCGTCGGGCAACACTGTAATTTTGTCCGTTGGGTTACTCTGTGCTTTGCTCGTCGAGCAACACTATGGCTTTGCTCATCGGTAATGCTATGCTTTTGCTCGTCGGGTAACACTGTGACTTTTCTCTTGTTGGTTTACTCTATTAGTTGGTGTATATAGTCACTTTTTGAATACTTGACTTTTATGCATTACTGATAGCATAGCCTTTGATTCACTGGTTCTCTAAAGTCTTTAGCAATATGTACATGACCATACAAATTATATCAAGTTGACATCAATGACAATACAATACATTAACTAATTTAATGTCTTGCGTTAACTTTCTATGTATTGATGATCATCAACTTAACATCTTCAAACATTTAATCAGTTATAGTTCATCAATAAAGTGTTGTGTCTTGCATAATGTTTGTAATGTTTATTTATTATTAAGTGTCTGATGCACCTAGGGGATCCTAAATGGGTGTGCATCACTAAGAGTTAACATTCTCGGGACCGTTTTATGTGTTGTATATATTTAATGTGGGTGTCACTGTATTTATTTAATATTGGGGAATATTATTGAAGTGAAAACTTAGTGCACCCGATATTAATGATGGGTCAATGGTATTGTATTAACATGGTTTTTTGGTGCATGTTTTTACTTTAACGCTTGGTTGTATTTGTGTGAGCTTGAATCTATGTAAGCAAGCACATGTTAATGGTTTAGGTTAGTTGGTCAAGTGGACAGTCATTATTGAGTCTTTTTGAGGTGTGCATATGTAAAGCTTATAATGGGATGTATGAAATCATGCTTGGACACATGGAGGATACATTGGAGAGGCATAGTGTTTTAGAATTATTTGTTGTAACTTTATAAGTGTTTTATAACACTTTATTGCTAAATAATACAGTGGGATATGGATGCTTTTGGAGGCTATTCCTATGAGGGTTTACCTAGTGTATATCTTGTGTTTTCTTGTGGCTTAGCTATTTTGTATACGGATAATTGGTTTCTATAAGCTTGCATGCATGCTTGTCTCTCATGGATTACGTAGGAGGTAGATTAATTGAAACTAGGTCTTGATGCATTATTTTCTAATAATTCGTAGTCTATCAATACTATTTCACTTTATTTCTTTAAGAAACCCACTCCCTTGAGATTTTTTTTTTGTGTTAAAACCTAAGAGTGCATATAATAAATTATTGGTTTGGGATATTTGTAATCCTCGTCTATGGATTGTGCCAAGGCTAGTTCTGGAGTCATGTGGATTATTTTCTATGAGAATTTTGATACCTTGCTCATTTATACCACAACCATTTCTTTTATACCCAAAGTGAGATGATATTTTAAATCCATAACTATAAAGTAATGTCATTTCTTCCGAAGGTGGGAGATCACTATTAGTGGAATACTCAAAAGTAGATGTATAACAAACTAAAATTGTTGAATTAGAAGAATATTGGTAATCAATTTTATATGTTTTTAAATAATAATGAGAAGAGGAAGAATGTGTGGATGTCATTGAAATAACTTTCATGGCCTCAGACGTTGATTGTTAGACTTTATACTCCCTAATGAAGGAAGGTATAGAGTCTAATGAACCCCAATCATCACCAAAGGGTATAGTCAAAGATGATTTATTTTCCTTATTCACGTTGTTATCAACAATTAATGGATCCACTTATGTTGAACAAGAAATTAAAGTGCTAAGAGATATTGATATAGGAGGTTGGAAATCAATATTTGCTTGTAAGAAATCACTTAGGTTTATATCAGCCTCAATCATATCAATATTGTGATATTGCTATTAGGATTCAATTGTGTAGTTTTTGAGTCAAACTCATTGCCCCGTGTTTCATGAGTAGTTGTTCACAAGAACCCATCTCTCATGAGAATGAATGGAACACTTATAACTCGTTGCATCTAGGTGACCCTTGTAGGAGTGAAGCACTGGGGCTTCCTGGGAGGTCACCCATCCTAGTACTACTCCATCTCAAGCACGCTTAACTACATATTTTTCTCTATGGTTAAGTCCTCTTTGTTTGCAATCTCATTTGCAAAGCCTTTAGAAAGTGTTGTGCCTTGTGAACCATTCATTATAAATCCCCTTAAGCTTTGTAGTGAATGGTTCATAAGGCACAACACTTGCTGAAGGTTTTGCAAATGGGGTTGCAAGCAAAGTGGGATTAACCATAGAGGAAACTATGTAGTTAAGTGTGCTTGACCTGGAGTAATACTAGGATGGGTGAGATTCCAGGAAGTACTGGTGCTTCAATCTTGTGAGCATCGCCTAGATGAAATGAGTGTTAAGTGTTCCATTTATTCTCATGAGAGATGGGTTCTTTTGAACCACCACTTGCGAAACACGGGTCAATGAGTTTGACTCAAAAACTACACAGTTAAATCCTGATGACAATATCATAATTTGACTTGATATGGAAAATATCTCCTACTTATTAATTGACAAGCTTAAGGGGATTTATAATGAAGGGTTCATAAGACACAACACTTTCCAAAGTTTTTTCAAATGGGGTTGTAAGCAAAGTGGGCTTAACCATAGAGGAAACTTTGTACTTAAGTGTGCTTAAGCTAGAGTGGTACTAGGATGGGTGACCTCTTGAGAAGTCTTGGTGCTTCAATCCTATGAGCATAACCTAGATGCAATGAGTTGCGAGTGTTTTATTCATTCTCATGCGAAATAGATTCTTGTTAACCACTACTCATGAAACATGGAACGTCAATGAGTTTGACTCAAAAACTACACAGTTGAATCCTGGTAGCAATATCACAATTTGATTTGTTGTGGAAAATATCTCCTACTTATCATATGAATATTGTTATTGTATATGAATTCTATTTTTTATGAAGAGTAGATAGGATCACCCGAATGATATAAATAAATGGCCTACCAAGAACAATATTGTATGATTGTAGATAAAGCCTTGATTTTTTACCAAGAAAAAGATCATAACATGGATGAGCATAGATAAAATTTCAGGCCATTCCTTAACTGGTAGCATGATTGTACCCAAAGACTATCCACCCACATTATCAAAACTATGAACGAAAATATTTACAAATTTGATAAGGGACTACACCAATCTTTTTTTTTTATCGGTAAACACTTTTGACTGGATCTTTGAACTAGTGAGGCCACATTTTTTAGGGACCACATCCTCGTAATATTTGACGTTAACACCCCTTATTACTCCTTGTTGACCTATTTCAGACCCTACACCCAAGATGATAGTTGAAGACATGTGCGAGCATCACCTTATCCCTCCACTCTACATCACACCGCATGCTCCCTCCTCCTAATCCCTCCACTAACCTGATGCAGGAGAATCCTGGGTGTAAGGGCAATCTTGCATCACCCAAAAATATTTCTATTTTCTTTTCAATAAGGGCTACCTTGTGCAGAGCTGCTATTTATGGAAACTTGCTATTTTTAGTAAGTT